>JADRCD010220118.1:29788-54073 GCA_019843815.1 Montemys delectorum
ATAAATATTATGGAATATTATAATGTCTCCTAAGCTGTATATTTAGTTGATAAAATCAAATGCTGGAAATTTAAATATCACTTTCCTATTCTTGAACATCCATTACCTATAAGCATAAATCTGGTCTGTGGAATTAGATTTATTGTTTACAAATTGAAGGTCTTAGAAACATAATCACAGATAGTCATAACATTCAATATGTTGAATGTGTGCATTCAATATGTTCTTGAGATTTAAGAGCTTTGAACTTGACAAAGACAATGTTAAGGGATATTGTTATAAACTGAGTGGAGAGAGATGGCATGGTAAAGCCAGAGAGGTGAAAGTATAAATATAAAGGGTTTCACTTCCTCTTTCGTATATATGGAAGTTATGTGGAAGAAGGGAAAGAATGAAGGGGATTGAGCCAAAGAAAGGAGAAAAGAAGGAATAGAGAAAAGGAAGGGAGGGAGTCCCCCGCACTGCCTCCTAGGGTCTGTCTAGCTTCCATGGTGCAGGAATCTCATAATTTAAACTGAGGAAACTAATACATGTAGTAGAAACAGCCACTTTAAGAAACAATCTGTGCATATTTCACAAATTTACTTATTGCTAAAATAGCAACACCAAGAATAAAACCAAACAAAACAACAACAACAACAACAACAACAACAAAATAACCTGAAGGACTATTGGTCAAAAAGATGTAAACATAGCCTATGGGAATGATGTGTGTCACTTACATGAAACTCTTTCATGTGTCTCCAGATCCATGATCATGCAGCAGTGACTGCATAAGTCATCTGGTTTCTCTTCACATCCTACTTCCAGGTACCATACAGGCCCTTGTGGGCTGCATTGATTTCCATGTCTCTTTTGTCCCATTCACATCTGTCAGCAGCTCTAATCCTGTTTCTTTCTAGTCATTCTTTCCCTGTGGTGAATTTCTGCTGTGCTCGACGTAACCCTATCCTCTGAATTGCCAATGGATTTTGCTTCAGTTAACATCTATATTTTCTTCCCAGTTCCTTCCTCTAGACTCATATTCAAATCACAATATGCTTTCCACATTTATTTTTCTAGACATAAGAATTATTTATTTCCATAATTGTCCATATTATTTGACATAACGGGAGTTTTCAAAAAGTCAATATTGTACTTGGCAATACTGATATTTCCAATATTAATTCATAGTGTTTCTTCCGTATTTCCCTCTTAAATATTCACCCAACCTCTACTGGTGGCATCACTTTCTGGCATCTTTACATGAACAGCAGCAGCCATGATATAAACCATTTGCTCGAGGAGGTTTAGCATCCCTTGAATCTTCTTCCCTTCCTTATACTCTGTTACCATGACAACATAACCTACAAACACTTATCAGGTTACATCAGCACACCTCACCACTTCTCTCTGCTCTCCTCGACCATGACTTTAGTGTACAATGCTAGCTAAGGGTGCCATAGTGGGCAGCAATAGATTTATAAAGAATATGTTTATTTCAAATGCTTCTTTCTTTCTAAATACTGTTTTCTGGTCAGTTTTATTGTAGAAAAAGTCCTGTGCTATCTCAGCTATGTTTAATAAAAATCTTCAAGTATGTCCAAAATCTCAAAAAAAAAAAAATCCAGACATTAGATAAAGAATTAAAGACTATTTTATATTGTGTTCCAAAATAGCATTCCCAAATTAACTTTGTATATTTTGCCTTACAAAGTATGATCACCTACATGCTTCACTATTGACTCTTTAAAAATAAAAACCTTATTTGAAAAATAAATTTTTTGTAGTTATTGTCATCAATTATTTTTCTCTTGGGCCATTTATTCTGCAATTCCCAATACTGCTCAATGACTGTTTACATCCTATATTCATCTTTGGATTCCACTGTCTCAATATAGCTTTCCTGATGTTCTCTCTCTTCATTGAAGGAGAATGATGATAAAGAGAGAGATTGGTGGCTCATCCTTATTTTCCATGTTTTTTTTGAAAAATGCTTCCTAACTAATGTTTATTTTCTACCTTCCTTGCTATACAACATGCTTTGAACTTTAGAATATGGGCAGAATACATTTGAATATTAAGTTTAAGAATTTTTGTCATGAACTGGGTTTTTCTCCTAGTATTAGGAAATGGTGGAAAGTAGAAAAGTATTAGAGGTGCCATGACGTGGCTAATAGAGCCTCTATGTCAGGCTTCCTCTGAATGAGAAAGTACCAGTGTCTTTTTAAATTCCTTTGGGATATATTTGTTACAGAGGTTTCCCAACATCTTTTTTTTTTCTTTCTCTCTTTTCTGTATGCTTGTCACTGAGGATATCAGGCCATATCTACCATTATTTAATTTTTTCAGTATAAACCAGTGTACATTTCTTCCTTGCCATTACATTGTAATGGCAAGTATCTTATTTAGCAGTACCTTATTTAGCTTTCTGTATTTTCCACTTTCTAGAATAAGTTTTAAAACATAGTCAACATTTAAGTAATTCAGTAACTTTATTGTTTCTAAAAAAATTTTAAAAGTTTAGTGTCTTTAAAATTTTTTTCTTAGTGTCTGGACAAATGTAATACCTGGTGACAATCTTGTTTGTCTAGATCTATTTTCTCCTGAACAGTAAGCTACTATCTCCGTGAAATATTAATGCTAATAATTTTCCCTAAAGCCTACTTTTGACTATTTTCAACTTCTAACAATATTATTGAATACTGCCATCTCTGTTAATTCTTAAATGTTCTTTCTTCTTACCATCTTCCCCAATGCTTTTAGCTAGGCCACAGCTCTCAGATTCCCCTTGTATCCTTAATCACCTAACACTCTTATGGCTTTTAAACATTGGGGTAATGCATACAAAACTCTAAACTTGACACCATAGGTTCTCTTTTTATGTATCTATTATTATATGATTATATTATTATATGATTAATTCTGTGAATCATTTCCTAGACAGCTGCCTTAGTTTAAAATAAATCCAGGGATTTCTAGCATGACAGTTCTCCATCCTGGTTTCTTACAATTTAAATAGATATATGATTTTGTCCCCCTGAATTCTTAAAGAGAATTGTGTAAATGTACCACATTTACTGTACTCCATTGAACTCTCTCAAGGAGATAAGAATGGATACATTTGCATTCTTTTACATGCCAGCATCGTTTATTCAATATGCCGTCTTTTTACCACTGGATGGTTTTGGCTTCTTTGTCAAAGATTAGGTGACCATAGATGTGTAGGTTTAATTATGGGTCTTCAATTCTATGTCATTGATATACCTTTCTATCTCTGTTACAATACCATGAGGTGTTTGTTTGTTTGTTTGTTTGTTTTTTATCACTATAGCTCTGTGGTGCAGCTTGAGGTCAAGCCCAAGTATAATAAGGACCTTCATATAAACATACACTGAATTATTAACTTTCTCTTTTATTAGAGAAAGTATGATAGAGCCTCAAACACATTGGCACAGATGAAATTTTCCTAACGGAATACCAATATCTCAGACTCTAAGATCAACTATAGACAAATGGGATCTCATAAAACTGAAAAGCTTCTGTAAAGCAAAGGGCACTGTGATCAGGACAAAATGGCAACCAACAGATTGGGAAAAGATCTTTACCAATCCTACATCCGATAGAGGGGTAATATGGAGAGAACCAAATAACCCTATTTAAAAATGGGTTGCAAAGCTAAACAAATAATTCTCAACTGAGGAATATCGAATAGCCAAGAAACACCTAAAGAAATGTTCAGCATCTTTAGACATCAGTGAAATGCAAATCAAAACAACCATGAGATTCCACCTCACACAAATCAGAATGGCTAAAATCAAAAACTCAGCAGATGTTGGTGAGGATGTGGAGAAAGAGGAACATTCCTTCATTGTTGGTGGTATTGCAAGCTGGTACAACCACTCTGGAAATCAGTTTGGTGATTCCTCAGAAATTTGGACATAGTACTACTTAGAGATCCAGCTATACCACTCCTGGGAATAAATATACCCAACAGTGCTCTAACACACACACACACACACAAAGACACATGCTCCACTATATTCATAGCAGCCTTATTTATAATAGCCAGAAGCAGGAAACAACCCAGATGTCCCTCAACAGATGAAAGGTTTTGGAAAATGTGGTACATTTACACAGTGGAGTACTATTCAGCTATTAAAACAATGACCTCATGAAATTTGCAGGCAAATGGATGGAACTAGAAAATATTATCCTGAGTGAGGTAACCCAGTCACAAAAGAACACACATGGTATGCATTCATGATAATTTGATATTATGAAAAAAGCTCAGAATACCCACAATGCAACTCATATGAAGCTCAAGAAGAAGGAAGACCAAAGTGTGGATGCTTCATTTCCACTTAGAAAGGGGAACAAAATAATCTCCGGAGGTAGAAGAAAGGAGGGACCTGAGAGGGAGAGCAGAGGGGAAGGGAAAAGGGGGGTAGGATCAGGTATTGGAGGAGACAGGGTCAGTCTACTGTCTACTGTCTAAAGAAACTACAGGAACAAAGAGTGGAGAAGAAGCTGAAGGAAAGGCTATCTAGAGACTGTGCCCCACTTAGGGATGCACTCTATCTGCAGACACCAAACCCAGTCACTATTGGTGATGCCAAAAGTGCTTGCAGACAGGAAGGAGCCTGGTATAGCTGTCCCCTGAGGGGCTCTGCCAGATCCTGACCAATACATATTTGAATGCTTGCAGCCAACCATCTGAATGAGCATGGGGACCCCAGTAGAGGGGTTAGGAATGAAGGAACTGAAGGAGCTGAAGGAGCTGAAGGGGTTTGCAGCCCCATAGGTAGAACAATAATATCAATTAACTGGACCTCCCCAGAGCTCCCAGGGACTAAATACCAACCAAAGTGAACACATGGAAGGACCCAAGGCTCCAGCTGCATATGTAGCAGAGAATGGCCTTATCTGGCATCAATGGGAGGGGAGGCCCTTGGTCCTTTGGATGGTTAATTTCCCACTGTAGAGGAATGCTACGGTCGTGAGGCAAGAATGAGTGGGTGGGTAGTAGAGTACCCTCATAGAAGCAGGTGGGAGAAGGAATGGGATGGGGGGTAAAAAAAAGCTGAAAAATTTTTAAAAGAAAACAGGGGGAAAAAGGATTACTAGAAGTTCAGCCACTGAATAAATTACAAAAGCTAAATTTTAAATCTCTACAGCCAGGATGTTATAACAGTAAAATGTATAGCCAGATAAATTTGTTAATTCAAATGTATTTTCCTCCTAAAATCTATGCACATGTGTCTTTGTAAGAGCTCTTAGGATTTTTTTTTTTTTTTGCCAACTATACTTTTTCTTTCAACTATGACTGAATATTTCAATATTACTCATGTTTTTCAAGCTTTCACTGAGTAAGCTTTTCTTGTGCTGTGATGCACTAGAAAAATTGAAATTGATCTAGCCACCATAAAAATAAATAAAGTATATTATCATTTTCTTTGGATCTCTTTCCTCCTTAAATACAAGCTACAAGAAAGCTGCATGAGAGGCATATCCATGTTTTGTGAACTGCTTCTAGGTTGGATTTTATCAGCTTTCATTGCACTTTGATCTTATTTTCCCTTCATGGACTTCTATGCAGATGATCCCTCTTGTTTCTTATGTTGTATATTTATTGTGCAAAGTGATCCTTTCAATAAGTTATGCATCAAGTCATTTCTTGCTTTTAAAATAAACCAATTTCCACTATCTACTGAGCCAATTGAGGAATTATTTTTATCATTTTCTTAAAATTTGATTTCAGCTTTAACTTGAGAACTTTATCACATTAAAAGGGAAATCATATTACAGATAATGGAGAGTAGAAAATTATAATGGAGAATATTAGCTTAACCCAAGTATTATAACTCCACAGGCTTAAATCCATTTCTCATATTGCATCTTTTATCTGAAATTATCTCCCTATTTTATAATTTTAATCAATTACTAGTTATTATTATTACCAAACAATAAATATGACTCTTCAACCGATAAAACAAAACCCAAGACAAATCTTGAAAATTTAATCATGGTCACTGTGTTATTCTGAGATTTTTATTCAGCCTTATTATGCTTCATTACTGTGATTATGATTTTCCTTTTATGATCATACAATTAAACTGCGAATTTGAGAACAAGTGATCTTGTGCAATCTTTTAACTGAGATTTCAAGGAAGTAAAAAAAAAATCTATTATTAAATTTTCTAAGATATTTCAGTAGCTTGCAAAACAAATATTATTTTGGATGATGATAATTATTCTTTGAACAAAATTTCAAGAATTTCTTGAAAGAAAATAAGATTAATAAAACATTTTATTGTTCACTATTGTTATACATACAGAAATAAAGTGATGTTTTAGGGGATAAAACTATAGTAAATGTCCATATGCATTTTAATTATGTTTTTAATGGACTTGGCAGAGGAGTGAATCATAAAAAGAATATCCATGCTATAATATTTTTAAATAATCAGATGACTGTTGATGATATTTTCTTGACGATGCTTTTGTCTTCTGAAGTCACTATGGCAGACACTTATTGTGACCTGATGCTGTGTTTTCAGCTGCACTTTTGTTTATTGTTTATTTACTTTTCAAAGGTCACAGATAATTATTTAAGCCATGTCCTTTTCCAACACAGATGGCTCAACCATGTTTGTGCCAACAATACCATCATGGACCCCTGGTGGGTTTATCACTTAGCATTTCCTTCCAAGGCGAAGAAGAGTGGAAAAATTCATAGCTGTCCTAAATAAAGTATTGCATCTCTACAATACACCTGGGTACACTGAGTGGCCCAAGAACAACTTTACTCATAAGGAAGTAAAATGTTATTCACCACACTAGCTCAGGCAAACTATGACTTGTTACAGTGGGCAGAAACACAGATTGAAATTCAGAAAAGAAGAAGAGTGTCTTTCCGGGTTATAGAAAAATCTAACCACATCTTTGACTACTGATTTACTATATATCCTGCTCAAACTCTGCTATTTTAATAACCTTCCTGGAAGGAGCAGGTGTAAAATGCGATCTTTTCTAGCTACTGAAATGGAAACATGCCTTCCACTAAAAGTGTGGTATTAACAGTAGTCGTGACCAGTAAAAATGACTCGAGACCAGATACATTTAAATAATGAGCTTGAGAAAATGAGAAACGATTACCATTTTATTTTGTGTCATCATGCTAATTATAAACCACAGAGCTGTGTCAGCTCATCTTGACTTGTTACACATAATCTATGAATGTTATTATCATTAGTATAAAAGAGGAGTGTGAATAGATCCTGGCTCTCAAGAATGCACAAAAAGGTTGTAGTCAGGTCTGTAACAGTTCTCAGGGAGCCAGACTTCCCTCAATGGAAGTCCATCTCAGCTTGCTTGGCAATCTTTATCATTCTCCAAAGAAACTCAAAAGCAAATTCTTATGATCAAATTAAGTTTATATGATGGAGGAATAGTTTTTTGAGTTTTTCATTAATCATAAAAATGAGGAATTTTTAAATTTTTACTCAAAACAGAAAACATCGTTTAGTAGATTTGCAAACTACGTGTTTTGGAACCAAATCCTCCACATTAAAATTTGTAATAACAGGGGCTGAAGAGATGGCCCAGTGCTTAAAGGTACGTGCTGCTGTTCATCCAAAAAACCAAAGTTCAGTTCCCAGCACCCACATGCCAGTTCACAACTATCTGTAATACGTATTTGCAATAATATATAAGATATCATCAGAGCCCAGGATAATTCACAAACATTGGCAAAATGACTCTGCCTAAATGAGGAAGTGAATTGGTAACATCCAATTTCTCTTAAAAAATACTCTAAAACATGTTTATTTTTTCATTTGGTACCATAAATGGCCTGCTAATATACATGCTCAATTTTTAAAATTACATATGCATAGATTTAAAATACTTAATCTTTAATACTTATTGAGTGTGTGTGGATGTGCATCTTTATGTCTGCACAATGGAAATCAGAGAAAAATATGAGTTGTTTTTTTTTCTATTATGTAACATCCAGGGATCAAATATAGGTTTTTGGAGAATGTCTTTGCTCAACTGAACTATCTCCCTGTCTATGAAACCTTTAGGAAATCCTAAGTATCTGAACTGTAAAATTATTTTTATTATTTTTCTCTATTTTATCACTGTTCTGAAATATAACTATTTTGCACATAGAATATTTCTTCATTGTATGCTCAGTAAAGTAATCTTAAATCAAGTAAGAAATGTTAAAGTATTAAAAATGCAACAATGATAAAATAAATCATATTAAAGAAATTAACATATTATAAGACTAAAAATTAATTTATAGGGTAGGCTGTCTACTTGGCAAAAGCTTTTATTATTAACTTTCCACAGAAAAGACTACATGGATTAATATTAGATATTTTCTTGTACAATCACAAGTTTTTGATCATAATGTCAAGTGGTTTTAGATAAAACAGTATATGAAAAACACTATGTTAAAATGGTGGTACACATGGCACATCCAAAGTCCCTCAGGTTATATATGTACAGTCAACTTTTATTTCTTTACTGCTGAGTTAAAGAAAGAGACAAGGTCCTGGAATAGTCTTTGGTCCACTTTGAATAATAATTTTTTTCAACAAGCTGCTATACTGATAAATTGTTTCATAGATACAACCTGCTTATATGTGGCAAGTATTATTTTATATGTATAATTTATTGTTTCAAATTTTATTTTTATTAATTTTCTTAATTCTGAACACTTATTAGTCACAAAATTTGTATTTTATTCAACTCCTAATTAATGGTTTACATAATTTTATTTTCTCTTTTTAATATTCACTAATATTTTTATTGATTTTTCATTCTAATCACAGTTTCCCCTCCTTCTGTTCCCCGCACATTCACTCTTGTCTTCCCTTCTGCCCATTCAACAATCCTCCCCTCCTATATTTGTTCTTAAATAATTTAGATTTCTCAGAAATAAGGAAGAAATTATTTAAGATCGGCTGATATTATATATCCAATACTCTTATTATATGAAAAATGCCTCAAATATTTTCAGTTGTACCATGACCTTAACTTATATCCATTATTTATGCAGTTGAATATGAGATACGGAAGCCTATGTAGAATTTTTAACTTGTCCATATACAGAGCAACTTAAGAATTAGTTTCCTTGCTAGGGTATAGCTCAGTAGTAGTAGGGTACTTGCACAGCATGTGGAAGGCCTTACGTTCAATTGCCAGCACTGAAAAGGGAGCATTTCTGAGAAAAATAATTCCCCAACTACAACTGACAGCAGGTGCTTTCCAAATTATTAATGAGCAGGATATTACTTAAGACTGTACTGCATCTTCTATTCTAAAATGCAGAAGATCCATAATGTAAAACAATGATGATGAGGTCGAAGTTGATGAAGGTAATTCGTGATTAAGAAAGAATGACAGGAAAAAAAGAATAAGAGACATTATATAATCTAGGATATAATAACACACCCATTTATAAAGTAGTTCATTCTCTATACAGTTAACACAGGTCAATCTAAATATATTTTTTTGATAAAATGGACTTCAAAGCATGTATACATTTATATGCTAATGATCTTGAAATAGCTAATTTATGCTTTTATAAAGTAATCCTGATAAAATAAGGTAACAACACTCAGAACTCAGCTGCCACACTACAAACTTTCAAGTCTTCATGAATCATTATAATTCCTAGCATTGAATACCTGGCCTTTTTAGTCTTTTTTCAACATATATGTAAAAGTTTTCTCTATTACAGAGAATAAATTAATATCCTCTTTATACTTTAAGAATGATATCTATTGAATTATTAGTTTTTTGCCTGAAAAAATATGTCATACTTATTTCAGCCTTCACTATTTGAAATGTTTTCATCATTATTGTATGTTTAATATTATTCTCCCTATTAATGGCTAATTTATATATTGAGATAATAGACCCTTTAAAGAATGGAAGTATGTATGCCATTATAATTTTTTATCTCTCAGAACCTTGGAGTAATTCTGAAAATGAGTAAATACTTAATAAATAATACCATTTCATTTAGTCTGTATGTACTGAAAAAAAAACCCATAATATTTTGTTCATCTTACTTGGAAGATATTGCACAACTCCATATTGAAAACTCATATTAGAACTGCATTCTTAATGAATAATTACAATGTTTTTCACTAAATAATACATGAAGTTTATTAGGTATAATATGGAAATATGGGGCTTATCAAATGATAAAACTATTTATTTGTTCTAATTTTTATTTTTCTAAGCAACTTAAATTGATATCACTTGATAGTTGATATTCAGAATTTTGATTAGCAGTATTTATTTTAAACTCTGTTTACATGCCTACCTATTTGATCTCTTTCCCAGGCAGACTATTTTATTAAATATTGTTGGAGAAAAACTTATTGGCTTACATCCAAGATAATAGAGTATGTCATGAATCATATCTTCTTTTATTGTATCTAGTTAATTTCTTCTCTAAACAATAAGTAAAATGCCTGAACTAACAAATATGCAGAAGTAAAATAAAGGGAGAAGCGGTGTGTAACACTTAAAATTTCCTGCTTAAGTTTTCCCCTTAAGATGTATTCCCATTAAGAGAAGAGAAAAACATTAACCTTAGACAAGTGTTTATTACTTGATTCACTGTAAAAAGCATAAAATAACTGGAGAACCACGGAATATTTTCTAATAACACAAGAAAAATAAAGATTCCTGAAATTAGCTGCCATGGTTCAGAAGAACTAAGAAGCAAATCTCTTCATGAGACTGCAGACTGTGAACAATAATACCCACCCATTAGCAGAATCTTGGCTATGAATGAAAGCACAGCTTTCAACTGTGCACAGAGAGAAAAAAAGTGTGAGCCATTATTCTGTTCTTTCAGGCACAGTTTTCCCACTGTTGGTAATCATTGTTGATAACATAATCCTTGAGCATGAAGGAAAACAGTTAGTATAAATGAGAAGAGCTCACAGGAATGTAGGACTGACTGGGAGTCCTTGTCATACTCAGGAATGCTAAAGTGCTGGGAGATGAAAATGCCGTTTAAAAGGGATATTGTATTTTTTTTTTCTGTTCTGAAAAAATAAATAAATAAAAATACTCTGCCCTTTCTCTGATCAGCTAGCAGAATGTTACCTCTGCTTGACATTTTTCGGTCCAGGGTGCCTCCAAGTGTCCTATAAAATTCAACAGGATGCCTAGAGAAAAATGTGTAATTCAACACTTGTCCTGATAGAATGAATCACAAAGGCTTATCTTTGGTGCTGCAGCTCTGTCTGTTCCTATTTCTGTCTCTGTCTGCTTCTGTCTCTCTTTCTCTCTCCCTTTGTGTCTCCTTCTCTAAAAATATTATCTGAAGCAAAGTTCTCTCAACTTTTCTTCACTCTCCTACTGTGGCATGTATGTTGAACAAAGAATGCTTTGTAAGTAGGTTAGATAAGACGATTATTGAAACTGATTAACATCAGATTCAGAAGAATAAGAGAAGGCTTCCATTGGGATAGACTCAGAAGAGAGAAAGAAGTCTCAACACTAAATAACATTTATTTAAATAACAATATAATTTATAATATAATAACTCATATGTTGACACCTAACTGAAACTTTAATTAAGTAGCTACTACAATAGGATATTCTGAAACTGTAGCAGATACACTAAAAATAACCCAATTAATTAATATGCTTATAGAGTTGTCCTAATTTTTTAAGTTGTAGAAATTTTAATTATTTTATAAGTCAGTTTTTCATTCAGTAGGGATAGTATTACCACATATTAAGTTATAATATTCCTTGAAATATTTGTTAAAATATTTATGAAATTATGTTTATGTAACATTTCCAAATCAGAAGTAATTATTCAACACTGTTCTAAATGACTTTAAGACTCTTTTATATATTTGTATATAATATATATTACATATTTGTATATTTATTTAATAAAAATATTTAAAAAGCCCTAACATTGATTTACCACTTTGAATTCAATGTTATCACCCTCATATATCTTATTATATATTGATCAGTTCTACTGCTCTAAATACCTTGTTGGTACAATTTAATACATATTTTCATCTTGAAGCTTTTGGATGAAAGGTCTAGAAAACTTGTTTATTTTGCAAATAATTTGTAAATTATCACTGTTGTGGCTTCTCAGTATACAAAAATGTATAAATAAAGTAAACATGATCTCAATTATAATCCCTATTTTATTCTAGATGAAAAATATTAATTAAATTAAAAATGAATGTCTGACATATGTCATAAAGTATGTCTGAATATAATTCCATGCAATAAATGCACAGGCTTGTGATGCAGCAGTCACCCATTTTGGGGAAGCTACAGAACTTTTTGTTCTTGTCTAAATTGAAGGGCTCTCCTTCATCTTCTTTGCATGCCAGCACATTACAAACATCTTCACATTTGTCTCCTTAGTAGCTCCATTGTTTTCTGTACTATGTACTAATACATGACTATTAAAAATCTAGCATATTTCTAAGGATATGTTAAGAAAGTACTAATAATGAAGGAAAGACTCTCTCTAAAGGACTCATATTGATGTAATTAAGATGAAACCACTGAAGGTTAAGTAAAAAGTGGATTTGATAACTCACAGATACTTTAAGAATTATTAGTTAGATACTCTGTATTATATCTATGTTTATTCTAGAATTCAATTGGCCAAATATGTACACAGCATTGTTACTTCATCTGATATATTTTAAATATAAAAATAATTATATCTACTAAAGGCAGGCCTAATTAGAAATATTCATATGTACAATATTGCAAAGTAAGGTATGCAATTCATATTGCAGTATTATATGTACACATATATATGTTCAATTATGGAATATAATTAAAGTCATATGGTTTTCTCATAAACACACTCCATATTCTTAGAGATTCCTAAAAATTATACTATCCTGAGACATTTCCTCAATAGCAATAAAGCATAAGTCTGAAATTGTTTTATTGATGATGGAATAAGCTATAGAATGTAATAATATCCTGCTTTAAATTTAGTATTTTATAAACTTGTATATATTTATTAAGTAGATAATCATTCTAATTATTTTAATTAATGTAACAAACAGCTCATTATAAAATATTATTTTATGTAAATATTTTAGTATTTGCTCTGACATTCTCTAACATGTAAATTATATTGGCTCTTGGTTAAAAATTAAAATTTATTTACAAACTAATTTACAAGTAAGCATTCTAAGTAGAAAATTGGTACAAACCAGCATATGCAGCATATTTATATATTAGACTATATATATTTATATATCGGACATTCTTGTGCTTTCTAATATAGAAAAATAAACTGCTTTTATTATTGCATCAAATATATCACTTAATCTGTAAAAGTAATAAAGACAATATTAAAGTAATTTTAATGGCCAGATTCTAAAGATCAATATATTAAAAAACTTTAAAATATGTACACTGAGAAGTAATTATTAAATGAATTATTTTGTTTTAAATGAATTATTTTAAGCATTGTATTATTTCTGTGTTTATGTGATTTAAAATTGTAAAAATGTCCAATTACAATTAGTATGATTTTTATCAGAAAAAAGTAGCTTTTGTTTCTGGTTAACAGAAATTCATGTGCATTGACATCAACAACGTCTGATGAATGTTTACAAACTGTATGACCACATGAAATAAACATAGTTATTTTCTATGCATGAGTACACATATATATATGGAAACACATTATTCTCTAATTCTATTTCAAAAGGGAAATAGAAATACTTTATACATTTCAACAAGAGTATTTTTCTTATTTTCCCTTTTCATGTTAAAAGGCTTTAGAATGTAATAGGCTTTATCCTTGACAATGAAGCAGGATCCGTGCTCATGAAATCAGTCCAGGAAGGCCATCTGTGGCTGTTCATTTCTCTATTATTGGTTCTTTAATTTCTCAAAATATTTTTTGTAACTAGTTTGACTATCTGTTTCATAAAACAACTGCTTCAAGATGCTCCAGCAGATTTGTTTCCTAAATTACAAAATCTCTCACACAAAAGAATCACTCTCTTTTCTGCTTTTAATGTACAAAAATCTTCTATACACAACTCTCAAGGAACATTAACAATTATATTTGGAAGGAATTATTGCATAGTTTATAGTATTTCAGTAGTATTTCCAAATGATTTTCTATTGAAAAAGGAAAATTTACTCTTGCATTGATGTCAGCAGCCATGGATCTGGATTTTAATAAATAACTTTTCCATTGTGTGAGTAATTTAATAATTACTTAACACAATGTTTACTAGAATTTTTGTTTTTACTTTTGAACTTTTACCACAACTTTATATAATTACTGTAGCAAGATCTCTGTTAAGATTGGTTTGCATTGATGGTATACATTCAGCAACCGTTCTCCTGTTTCTTTTTCCAAACCTTTTCCTCTGTTTCATATGTATACAGTGAAATCATTATTTTAAAAAAATTACAAAGGATTTTATATGTGTGTTTGACATTCTCCTTTACTTGGGTTTCTCTGCCTCTCTATGTTTGCCCATAGAGAGCCCATGTTTCCTATCTTATTATATAATTGGGGAATTACTTTCCTGTGAATGCACGTACTGACACTGTGAAAACATAACTCTGTCAATTATCTATAGTGAATTTAATAAATTAATATATATTATTCATAAAATTATTTACTAGTTCTTCTTAATCTTATTATTTATATCCTTCTTTGACTTCTGCTGACCTCTCCTGTGATAAAATGGACTTATAATTCCTGAAATTTTTTCAATTAACTTACTACTTTTAGGTAACGATGCTATTCATATTAATTATTTTATCAATCAAAGAGTAAATGAGTGGAACAGTTTATTTTACTCAATGTAGTTAAGGGTGTTGTAACAACAACAAGGCTCTGGGAAATATGTTATCACTGTAGGGGTAGGGGATAAAATGCTTCACAATATTTTCTTTGTGGCTTAAAAAAAAAGTTGGGAAAAATATTGTTGTCTCATATTAACGAATTACTTTCACCAAGACTGAATATTTTATAGTACCCTTTAAGATGTTAGAGTGACACCTGAAAGTAAACTGATAAACTCTTATATATTAATATAAACTATTACTTATGCCTGTAATTCTAGCACTTAGGAGGCTGAGGAAATGTTTGAGGAGAGCTTTGCCACAGGTTAATTCAAGGCCAGACTGGGCAATTGTGTGGGACACTACTTTGTTCTGCCAATCACACGTTCCCTGGGATTATCAAATTTCTGTCCTACAAAACTCTTGAGATCACAATGTGTTATAGATAATTCTCAACCAGGGCCAATAAGTGGGAGATGGTGGGATGGCAGGCATGGGGATGGGGGAGGCAACAGGGATTTGTTCTTGTTTTTGTTTGTTTGTTTCTTTGTTTGTTTTTTGGAGGGGAAACTGGGAAAGGAGAAATTTACATGTAAATAAAGAAAATATCTAATAAAAAATGAAAGAAAAAAATAGTTTTAAATATTAAGGCATGAGTGAAGGAAGTGTTTCTTCCTAGTGAAAACACAAGAGCTTGAGCTGGAAAGAAAGCTCAATGTTTAAGAGCATTGGACACTCTTGCCAAGGACTCTGCTTTGAATTCAGTGCCCTCATGCAGCTCACTGGCCTCTGTACCTCCATTTCTAATAACATGTTCTGTCTTCTGTGGCCAAAGCTTTTGTTTTCTGTTCTTTGTTTAGGCAAGGGATATTGATGAGGTCTAGTGTTTCAGTAGACTTCTTGTAACTATGAGGCTGAAACCGTTACTGTGAGTGTAGCACTGCCAGCCACATATTCCAGCAGCTTAAAAATGATCTGTTTTAATCTTTCCTTATTTACAGCAATCAAACACATGCACACACACACACACACACACACAACCATTTAAATAAATATTTGGTTAAGTATCTTGTTAACCACACAGGAAATTATTTTTTAACCAAGCCAGGCTCTGAAACAATTACTAAGCCTGCAGAGGATAACTCTCAGTTCTTATGATAAAGTTACCAAATACTTTAGAACAATATATTCCTCTTTGATATATTCTACAATAAATTATAAAATTTATCACTAGGGAGAGCATGCCATGATGTAAAATTGTCCAGTAAAGAATCACTTCTACATCAGTAAATAAAAGCTCAACAACTTGCAATCATTGACTCATCACATACGACATCATCAAGAAAATGATTTATGATACACTTTCTTCCCTTCACACATATTTTCATATACAGTTGTCTTTAAACAGCACCTTAACACTTATTGAAAACAATTTGATATTTGCAAAGCTATCAATTTATACTGATGTTAATAAAGGTTAATCTGAACTTGTGTTTAGAAAAGTTTAAACAACGTGGTAAAACACAATTGCTCTGCTATGTTTTCTAGGCTCTAGCCTTTCCCACTATTTTCTAAATACTCTTCTCATAAGTTCCACACAGCTATGCACTAGCACTTTCTACATGTTCTGCTGCAATCCACTTTTATATCTTATTTCTTCCATTTTCCTGGAAATGTAAAGGAGTGGCATGCTGAATTCCCCACACCCTGACTTACAAAGACAATTCCTTGTAGCTTTCCAAATGTGGTGTCCAGAGATACCTTTGGCTATGGTGATCATGACTGCAGATGGGATATTCAAACCCTGAAAATTTGCTGTGGCTATAAAACAAAAACTCCTTCACTGATATAGGCCATTAATAAGTTATCTGTATATTACTAAAAACATACACTCCTCCTGAATACATATGAAATTTAAGAATAAATATTTGAATATATTTTCCATTATTTAACATGGACATTAACTGGTACATTTAATGCCAGTAAGTTACTTGGAATCGATAAATGGATCAAAAGAGATTAATGAAATGATAAAAATGACAATATCCACAGATTTGTAATGTAGTGATAAAAGTAATTTAATTTATGGAAAAAGGACTAACATAATAAAATATGAGCATCTTTGAAATAAAGGGCTTTCTGAAGACTCATACTTAAGAATAATATTTTTGAAAATTAATTTTAACACCAGAGTATAATATCCTAATCAATGTTAATATATTTAAAATTAATAATTCTGTATAGCAACATGTTGTTTATTTAATTTTGTCTATATCTTTTTTACTTTGTGCTTTAAAAAAATATTTACTACAGTATCTACATATTATGTAAAAATTTATAAAATACAAATATTATTGCCATTGAGTTTTAATATAGATTTCAACATAAAAGAAAAATTAATTTTATTCTGAAAACTAGAATCTACTTTTGAAATTATACAATGATTTTTTATGCTATTCTATTAGATAGCTACCAATAATTTAAATGCACAATTACGTTCAAATAAGAGTGGCTTTAAACTGAGAATTACTAAAGACAAGGTTCAGATTTCAATGCTATGTAATAAAAAAATTAACTTTATCCTACAAATTATTTCTTGCCCAGTTAAATATTTTTTGAATAACATTCTAAACTGTCATTGTAAATAAAAATCAGCAATCTTTCAATTACAATGTTCTTGTAGACTTGTAGGGCAGAGGTAAGTGAGTAGCATGTAATATCCACACTAAGGGTATGTAAGCTTTAAGTCCAGTATCAAAGCCTTAGGGCTGGCTGACTGATAGAGCAGGCCACGAGGTGTCTAATACTGAAGCATGAGACAGACTATACCCTTTTGTTTAAAAATGACACTCAAAAGAGTGGTAATGTCTGATATAAATCCATCATTTAAGAATCCCTGATGATATCAGGGATTATAGAACATATTAATCATCAGTAGATATAGGCATGCAAGGTACATAATTGCTTCTTTTACTAATATTGTAATGATACGTTTTATTTTTGCAAGAACTTCCAGAGTTTTTTCATTTGTAGACTTTCTGCTTTTTCACCTAAGAAGTCAGAAATGTCTTGAAAATATACTGTGTTGTATAAACCAATAAAGTGTCTTAATGTTACAATGTAACATAATGGATCTTCAAAGTACCATAATATACATATGTATACTCTATAAAAATCAATAAAATCTCTCTTAATACAATAATGTAGTATGCTGTATCAACAAATAATAAAGTGCCTTAATGTTAGGTATGTACACTGTGTATGTATCATATCAATGAATCATAAATGTCTTAGTATTACAATGCAGTATATTGTATCAACAAATTAGTAAAGGAACTTAATAACCATGTATGTGCACTGTGAATACCTCAAAGTTCCTAAGAAAGCTGAAATGTTTGGAAATCAATTATTTTACTTTTCTCTACATTTTCTAAATTAAGAATTAACAAAATTAGTATTGTTAAATTCTCTACAACTAGATTTGAAACATAACTTTCAAACCTTTTCAACTACATGATTGATTTAAAGTCCTAATTAAAACTGAAAGATTGATATGAACATTTTATAATGATCATTTTTCTAGGAGCGGGACTCATTTGTATCTATCCACCTATAGACAAAATTCAGCTTTTCTTGATTATTTTCAAATAACAACTCAGTCTAGTCTAGCAATTGGATAAGCTTATATTGAAACAAACATCCCACCACCCCAAAGCTGAACACCGATAATATTAAGGGAAGCCAGGAAACACTTACCTAATTGTATTATGTTAAAATAATAATCAGGTGCATATTCTGAACCAACTTAGATGACAGTTGTAGCCCAACTGTTTGTAATATTTATCATGCCAGTAACATTGAAAACCTACCATTTCACCTTTGCTTCAAATATTAAATATATTAACTTAATAGGAAGTTGTGTTGTAAATTCATTCACGTCATGTTACCATATTGGAGTGGAAAGAAGTCAGAAAAGAAAGAAATAGATCATTTTTTTGTCAAATAATTAATTTAGGTCTATGTATTATTTTTCTAATAATATAAAAACCCTGTAATATCAAAGTTAGAAAAACTGTAAAATTATGCTTTCTGCGGATTAGAAATGAAAGTCTGTATTCAAAGTACATTAGGTTAAATATATTCATTATAGTTTTAAAATATGAATACATGTAGTTACTACATTTTTATCACAAAGAGTATGAGGTTAATCTCTGTATTTCTATGTACACATAAGCAACAGGATTGATATGAAAACAATTTAATTCGAATGATGCAATTATGTAATGGAATGTAAAAAATTATAGCAATTAAGGTGCTGTGGCATGCTCTAATGAATGAAGTTGTATTGGCTGATGATGCTGTATCTCCTACTCATTAATAATTTGGATAGAGTGCATTATTTCACATAACTTGAAAAAATAAAGTCATAAATCACCACTAATTATTTCTTTTAGTTTTCATTTAATATTAATGGAACTTCTCCCACATACATAAATTATGAGGGGATCAAAATAATGTAAAATAGCATTTGATTTCCTCCAGAATTTCACAAAGACTTGCTATTTTGTAACTAAATGAAACTAAAAATTTTTAAGAAGAGAATGCAGGTATGTCTGTATTACTGCATTTACTGATGTCTTTGTCTACATGCTAAACATTCTGGAAATATTTTAACATTTCTTTTTGTAAGGCTAGTAAAAAAACAATGGATATACTTTTCTCATGTACCAGATATTTCAAGAAATCATCTGTTTCTTCTAAGAGTATACAGATAATGTAGATGAGAAAATGCTAAAGCATTGTTAGAAAACTTAAAGTGATAATAAAAGTTTTTTTAAAAAATATTTAGGAAAATCGAGAGATGAGTTTGATTAACACTTTAAGCAAAACAACCTAATGCAATTTTTGTTTTAATGTATTTTCAGCAAGTTTTCTAAATGTAGTTTCTTTAGAAGAATCTACCTTTCTATAACAATAGATAAGAACTTTAAAAAAGAGAAAACAATTTTTATTTTTCTTTGTGCCAGAGGTGGGTAACAGTGTCTGATATATATTATTCTATAAATACATACTTGAATAAAATAAGAGAATAAATCACTGTCTCTGTGATTCTCAGTGTAACTGCATATTGTTCAGCCTACTTTTATTCTCTTTCACAACTTTCCTCCACATGGATTAGGGGCAAAGGGCTAAATACACAAGAGAATGTGTATTTGAGAAAACTCATGAAATAATGTAATGGCAGTAAGACAATAGCTTTAAGACATAATTAAAAGCCACATGTACAATAAAAAGTACTTAAAATATATTTTTATAGTTTTGGGGGGAAAAATGTCTTTTAGGAGCACACCTTTTTGTTGTTGAAAAATATACAGAAAACCGAACCGAACCAGTATTGTATTTTCTGTTGGTGTCTTAATGGTCCTCCTGCACACACTCTATTGTTTCAAAGTAGAGCTGTGTATAATACTTTCGGGCTATCTTGAGTGACCGTGGAGATTTAACTGCTCACATTCAATACAATAAAAGTACACTGTTTTCTGTAGGCTAGTAAATTAAGAACCTTTGTTAGTGTGACTGTGAAACCACCCCCCCCCCCCCCCCCAAAAAAAAAAAAAAGTTTTTCTAGTGTCTGTGGGCAAACGGAGGCATTCTTTTGAAAGCTCCCAAGACAAGCCATGTAAGGGAGCAGTTTCTGAAGAGCCTTTTTCAGAACCTTCAGCTGAGGAAACGGAGCTTCTTGGAAACTAAGAAACATCCAGGAATGAGTATATGATTCGTGGAAAGTATGCTTCATTTTCCTTAGCTTATTGGAGCTTCTTAATAGACTTATAATAAAGTCTCTTTCTCAAAGTCTAAAAAGAGAAATGAATAGAATTACACAGAGTAGAACAGGAATAGAGGTGGGTCCGAGTGGGGCAGAACTGAACAGATAGAATGGAATGGAATAAAAGGAAATGGAATGGAAGGGAACAGAATGGAGTAGAATGAATAGGAGCGATAGAAGGATAGGGAAACAAACCTTGTGTAGTATTGTTCTTGGTTTGCTAACGGCTCAGCCTAAATTAACTGATGGCAGATAAGAGTATGTAGTGGCAACTGCCAAGGCTAAACTAGACTGCAAACACTAAATTTTTAAATATAACAATTTGATAAGCATTAAACTTCAACACATTAAAAATAGCATATTTATTGTATAAAATTTTAATGTGCTAAGTTAGGTATTATATACCTTCTTAATGGAAACCAGTCATTAGAGGCTGTACATAGACCTCAGAAGATATTTGTCATAATATTTGTGGAATGGACATAGTAGACAATGAACTAGAAATGAGAGTCATCCTGTTGTAGGAGCCTCTGGTGTCACATGTGTCATTGCATCAAGAATAGACATCAAAGGCAAATGGTGTACACATAACATTAGAAAAAACTGGACTGTTATTAAAAATGGTTTATTTTGTCTTAAAGTAAGAAAAAATAATTTGAGATCCTGCCTGTACATCAGTGGCTGATCATTTATCCTGCATGTGGGAGGCCTTGGGTTTGGGTTTGACATAAAGTACAACAAAGGAAATAGAAGGGGGGAAATGGAGAGAAAGAAAAGAATAATTTAACTTTATTAGGAAAATGATCTTGTAGACATGTAAATACTGGGAAAAGATGTGAAAGTTTCCTCAAACCAAAATTTCAACAATTATTTGATAATGGAAGGTTACTTAAAAATTCATTGTAATCTTATATTGTCTTTGCATTGCTTATTTTTCTTCTAATTTCTATTGCTTAGTGTCCTGAAATTATAAAACTGACAGTTGAAAAACATGTCTATTGTTATCTCTAGGAATTAGAAGTGACCTCCTTCCTGTTCATACTCCTATGATTTCAGTCAAGATTTCTGTTGCCTGAAATACCTATATAACAACTTTATCGTAGGTAAATTCACTCAGTCCCAGTTGGCTTTGTTCTATTAAGACAGCAAACAAAGTCACCATATCTACTTTACAACAATGGCCAATTTCTAAGTTGAGGTTGAAAGGATGGGTTGTATTCTAATGGGATTAGCAAGTAACTACTGAGATAGGGAACTAAGTTCCCTGTAGTCTTAGCCTTATGATGAATGAAAGGCATTTCAGCCTACAGTTTGAGCGTGACTTCAGATTAAATCTGAGCTGACCATTAGACAAATCTAAATACATAATCAGTTTTAATGATCCTTCTCATGTGTGTAAGAGGCATATTAGAACAGCAATTATTAAAAACCAATTTCTAGGAGTATTGCTAAATGGGAAGGAAAATAGCAAATATGTTTTCATAAAATCTATCTCTCTGAAAAATCACATTTTTAAAAATATAGCAAAACCTTAGCTAATGCAATGCTAAAGAAAGGTAAAATTTAAGTGGTGTCCTGAGTAACAGATTAGACACTTGGTGGTACAGGCACACAACTAAATTGGCATTTCACTTGAATGTGACAACAGTCCTTCTGACAGTCAATTACTTTACCATTGAACATCTACCAAAAACAGTTATCCATTCCTAAGCACATAATAACCCATTGTTGCCAGTGTCCATAAGATGTCACCAATAATTGCAATGGAGATATAAAAGCTATAGTATACTGCTCAGGAACCAAAATCAATGATGTTAATGTAAGCATTTTGGACATGGGTTTAACAAGTCAGTAAACCATCAAGGATACTGTTTAAAACCAATGGGTTGTAAGAGGAAGACAGTTTTCTTTTGAAATTATAAGTACTCCACGTAGGACAAAGGCTGGATATTTTTGTGATTAAAAAGCCATGTTAGAGCTAAAATAGAGTGCAAAACACTCCTAGAGTTAACCACAATTATAAAACTTCAAGAGATTTTAAGAGTCAATTCTTCACTGTCTTACTCAATAATGTAACAGTTATTATACTAATATTCTAAAAATCATAAAAGTAAGCGACATAAAATATATATTGTTTTTAACTTAGAAAGTAAAATTTTATATTTTCAACACATCAAATATTCTTTAGTTTGCTATTCTGTTGATGAAACAAATCAGTTAATATTTTATTTGGTTTTATTTATATTTTTTCCTGTGGGTAATCGTATTGTTTTGATCAGATAAGGAGCCTATAGTTGTGTATCAAGATTCTTACAAAAGTTGGTATGAGAATGGTGTCTCTTTTCAGGTTGTTTGCAGTTAATTTCCTGACTAGTGCTTAGTGAATGAGTGACATCAATCCTGTTGGAGAAAAATGTGTACATCACTATTCCTTCATTTGGATGTTGATATCCACTATGCATCTCTGTATTACAAACTGTACAAACCCCAAAACAAAATTTGGATATAGAATTTCAGGAGCCCTTGAAATATCTATGGCTGAAAGAAAAATTCTCTGCTATCTATGGGAATTTCATTTAATGGGAACTTAAATTAACCCATTTTATAAATAACTTATTTTTAGTAGTCTATATTTGTTTAATTGGGAAATATTTGAAGCAAGGTGAAAAACACATCTTGGGTGGGTGCCATGATCAGCCTTTTCATGTGACTAACTATATCTCACTAGTAATATAACTAAATTAAAGCAAATGACAAAGAAAGACATGGGTAAGATAAATAGTATAACTAAGTGAATCCTAATTCTGTCTGTCAAGAGTAAATGTGGAACAGGGAAGCAGTATACCAGCCTTATGTCTATTTCTAAATGAGTTCTTTAGTAAATCAAAGAAGGATGCTGATTGTGTCATTATGCTACAAATAATATTTCAGATGTTTATAAAAGCCATATGACCTAGTAAACAGCACAAAGGTATCTGAAACATCTTTTTCTTGGTAACCATTTATTGTACCTAGAAAATTCGTAAGTACATGTAGGTATGTTTCTTCGTAATTAAAGATGGGGAAAATATTTTAATGAATAAACAAAATTATACACTTTAAAGTTGAACTATAAAAAAGAAATGTTGCCAATTTGTGTCAAGTTTAAAATTTTTATAAAGCTAATATTATTAATATAATAATAGAGCCTTCATCCACATTATTAGAAGGACTACTTATAATTTATCTATTGACTATTTATAGTTGACCTTTTATATGTTTTAATATATGTCATTTTATGAATATAATTTTTATTTAAAGAGAATCCTTAAAAGTATAGATTTAGGAACATTATATATATATCTTAGATTGTTAAAAGCATATCTATATGAATATATATATTCATGTATATATGTGTGTGCTTAATGAAAGAATATATCCAGCGAAATATTTCTTGATTGTACCACAACATTGTAGAATTCTTAATATAATATAAACAACATATACATATTTATATATGTATATAAATATTTTTATTATGTATAAATATATAAATCTATAAATATATGTGTAAACCTGTGTGGAATTGTGTTTTTATATTAATAGACATGGAAAGACCCATCATACCTATAGATGCAACAGTTTTTCTGCCC
>JADRCD010220119.1:0-15081 GCA_019843815.1 Montemys delectorum
AAACAAACAAACAAACAAAAAACCAAAAAATCAAAAACAAAACTTGAAGATTAGAGGAGTAAATTCATCAAAACATATTGGTTTTTTTCCTAAAGACCAAAAAGCCATGCAATGTTAGCCTCTATAGTAATTACAGAAAGAGATGTGTAAAAGTTCCATGGAACAGGGCTGTGCTGTTAACAAGAATAGAGCAGAGCAGAGAGGTCTTTTGTGTAGTGTGATCCTGTTGCAAGGCCTGACTCAAGACCTGACACCAAGAACTTGTGGAACAGAAAGATATTCTTTCATATTTTAATATAAGTGAAATACAGTCTAGAAAAAGTCTTATCATTGCTATGTGAGCACTTACAGCTGCTTATTCACTTTTCTTAATTTTTTTTTTTAAATTTCAACTGAGAGTAACTGTACATATGTATGGGATTTTGAGCATCATTTCAGCACAGGTAACCAGTGTGCAATGAGCAAATCAGAGTAGTTGGCTGATCCATCACTTTACACACTATCAATTCTCTCTATAGGGAACATTCAAAGTCCTGTGTATTAATTCTCTTCAACTGTAAAATTAATTGACAGATAATCTGATGATAGCCCCATTCTTTGACTATTAACTGAGAGGGTCATGCTAAAGCCCCTGGAAGTCTTCCTAGGTTTGCAATCTCATATTTCTCAGTGAAGTAGATCCCAGAGAAGACTTTTCTTCTATGTTTTCTGTCCTCTAATATCTTTCATTTTGGTGGGGAAAATTTGAAGGCCCAGGTAACAGCTGGCCCAAGGGCAGCTTCGACATTTGGCTGGGAGGCGATTGTCGAGGATGGACGGAAGCCGAGAAGCAGACCTCTTTCCTGAGTGTCTGAACATCAGTGCTTTGATGACATCCTCCTTTTGGAAACGGTACAATGTTTTGTTTCACCTAGAACTCATTTTGGTTGTGTTAAAACATTTTCTTTGCTTTCTTAAGAATTTAACTTTTTCCTTTGGCCTTTTAAATAAGGAATTCTCCCGAACTCTGTCCTTAGACTCATTCTCCCACTCTGCACACTAGAATAGCTGATTGTGTGTCTTTACATTCCATAGGAGCATATTATGAGGTGTTAACTACTAATCCAAAACCAGCCTCTGCCCATGGATAACCTCACCATCCCAAACCCCTTAAAGCAAACAGTGTTCTCAACTCTATACCCTTAGATTTCTGTATATTCAGTTATGTAAATTCTGCTCTGAAGCGACCTTGCTATGTCTTCCTACCTGTTATTAGATCAGAGAAACTCTCAAAGATACCTTTAATTTTTATTATTAAAAAAATGTCAAGATAAGACCTTAGTCTACAATCCAGGTTGGCCTGGCACCCACTAGACGGCCCAGGATAGCTTTGAACTTGTGGCAATTCTCTTTCATCGAATTCTCAGTTCTGGGATTGTAGGCATGAGTAGTCAAGCCTGGATTCTTCTAGTTTCTTGGAGAAAAGGGAATAATTCCCCTGCTTCCAATTAGCTTCCCAGGGAGCTAGACAGGGAACTTGACTCAAACTGAAGTAGCCATATAAGTTACTTTCTCATGAGTGACTACTGAACTCTGACTCCTCCTCCTTCAATATGCAAATCAAGTCTATCTATCATCGTGGCCCTTAAGGCAAAATCCACTTTTGTCCAAGGCTACATTGTATGTCTCTTCAACTCAATCTGTGTTCCAGGAATATGGTAATGTACATAGTAATCCAGGCTGTTCCTTAGATAAACCCAATGTCTTCCCCTCATCTGTCTACTACACCAGAGCCATCTTCAGTTGCTCATCTAAGCAGTTTAAATCCTGTTTTCCCTAGATTTTTAGTTTATTAATTTTTTAAAAACAAAGATCTCATTATATATCCTATGTTGGTATTGAATTCCAAATTCTTCTGCTATAATCTCCAAAATCCTGGGATCGGAAGCACGTGATATCACACCCAGTTTTGACAACTCTTCACATGTCTCTTCCACCAAGGGAATAGTTTACATTCTGTGGTGTATATTTAGAAATTATATGGAAGCTATGGAAAAACTAAAACCTTTCAAATAAATTTATGCAAACATGTACACGTAGGTATGTGTATAGTTCCATACCTATTTATATGAAGAGATTGTATAATGTGTATTCTAATTTCTAGTCTACTTTTGTTATTTTTTAAATATATTTATGGAATATTTTAAATCAAAATACATTCCATAATAGCATATTTTAAAATAATTTCAATTTTTAAATCTTGATACAATCCATGTTTAAAATATTCTTTCAACTCAACTTTTGGTATGTTTTAAGAATTTCCTTTTTCCTTTTGCCTCCCCTGGGAAAGGGAAAATTTACATGTAAATAAAGAAAATATCTAATAAAAAAACCATATTTTAAGTAAATACAATTAAAAAAAAAAGAATTTCCTTTTTCAAGGTTGGAAATCATTCATTAAGGCATACCAAGTAAGTCTTGGACTATGGGTTAATGTCTTTTAAAAAATCTTTTAAAATGTTTTAAAAATATAATGGTTTTAAAAATATCTATGAAATTACTTATGCACTGAAAATTGATCAAAGCATGTGGCTTAATTCTAGAGAAGGAATATGGGAGTGTCTTCTTGTGATCTTAAAAACCTAAGACTTTAAGAAATTGGCTGAACAGGTCTATCATGCCATGTACATTTCCTCTCTCTTTGGCACAAATGCTTTGGCACAAATGAAGTCTTCTCTCAATAACTTTCCCTCTTTAGAATTTCTATAGCATGAAAAAAAAAAACCCACAAGGGAAAGTGAAGATGATAAAGTCTCCAGAAAAACTTCCACAGTAATTGGGATAAGGCTCCTTTCTGCTATTTAAACATACAACTCTCTCTCCTCTCCTTGCCCCACCCCTTTTATTATTCACACAGCAATTGTGAGATAACTAGGACCAAAACTGAGACCTCATTCTCTTTAGGTTTTGTTAGAAGCCAGCTTTACCTATAGCGCTTATGGTTTTTCTCCTATGAACTAGTACACTAGAGGAAAACAGTTACCTTTGTGTGGGGAGGCTAAGGGAAGGGTTGGAGTGTGGACCACTACCTCAGTCATTGCTGATTCTGAATGCCTGGAGTGTGGACCTCAGTCATTGCTGATTCTGAATGCCTGGAGTGTGGACCTCAGTCATTGCTGATTCTGAATGCCTGCAGGGTTCATTGACTGAGGTTCTCAATTTTGTTTTTAGCCACATTAAGAAAGAAACCCCCTTTTACTGTGGCAGGTTATTTGTCTGCTTTATCTGGTACACGTAGTTGAACTAAGATGGCCCACCTGACATTAGCTATGCTTATAAGAAGACTTTAGTGTCTCTTAAAGTTCAGTGTACAGTGAAACTTTGTGTATATTTAAAACAACTGGAGCTCTAAGTAGTATGCTTACAGACCTCACTATATTTGATGTGTATTATTTTAGCAAACTGGATGTCATATAACTATTCAAAATATTACAGTATATTTTAGTTAACAAAATATAATCAGTACAATTTTGAGAAATGTATACTTATGAGAATGGATTTTGCTCATATTTCTAAAATTTTCTGTTCTCTCAGATGTATTTTTTTCAAGACAGGGTTTCTCTGTAGCCTTGGTTATCCTGGAACCCGTTCTCTAGACCAAACTCTCTTCAAACTCACAGAAATCTGCCTGCCTCTGCCTCCTGAGTACTGGGATTAAAGGTGTGCACCATCAGCACCAAACTCTTAAAAACATTTTTAAAAGGAGCAAAAACAGGAAGAGAAGAAATACATGGAAATCAAGATAAGTCAATTTCAAACTATTTAGTTGGATACTTGATACTACAATTTTCTACAGCCTTTACGTGATACTATTTTTTTTTTAATGTGGAAAAAAATACTTAGGAAACATTTAAGTTTGCCATTGTGATTAATTATTCTCACTATTCAACAGATTCTTATTATTTATCCATTAAGCACTAGGTATTATACTCATTTCTGCACTGTATAACAGAACTAACTATGTTGCAATTTCATGATTGCATAATGTATAACCAAAAGCTAGAGATAGGCATTGCTCTGAATGGAACATCTATAATGTAATTTATTCTCCCTACACAGACAGAAAATCATTATATAGATGATTTTGGGAGAAACACAAAACTCTGAGTCCATTATTGTTTTTACAAATTCTTATAATCAATGTTAAAATAGACCAATTCAAACTGCCTCTAAACTCTCTACCTTCAATACACATATTTCTGTATCCACCTCTGCATAAGCTTTATATTTGTTTACTGTATTCCTTTAAATACTCTGTATTTAATTTAAAAAAACTAAAAAATGATGTAAAATATTTGTTCTAATTCTATCGTTCACATGGAGGAAGAAAAGAGTTCCAGTATGTGACTCCCATAACTCATTTAATTTTGATAAATAATAGCAGTGGGGCAGGCTGAACAACATTGCTTGGAATTAAACTGCTTTGGGGTAAGTTTTATCAGGTACTCTGGAGTTCAGTGTTTCCCATTAAAGCTCCTTTCAATAGTCAAGCTCTATTATTCTTTGAAAAACATGTATCTATTTTGGGGGTTATATATGTGAGCCCATGTAGGTGCAGGAGCCTACAGAGGTCAGAAAAGTCACTGGAGTGACTGAACTATGAATGGCTTGAATCACAATTGCTTTCTTGCCCATCATTACCCTCCATTGTACATTTTAACTTTTCCTTGTTTTGGTTGCCATCTGACACTGAAGCTTGTTCATTATTCCTCATCTTATTTCAACTGCAAACCCCATTAGTTTAAAAACAGATACCAGAGCCAGGCAGTGGTGGCGCACTCCTTTATTCTCAGCACTTGGGAGGCAGAGGCAGGAGGATTTCTGAGTTCAAGGCCAGCCTGGTCTACAAAGTGTGTTCCAGGACAGCCAGAGCTACACAGAGAACCCCCCCCCCAAAACAAAACAAAACAAAACAAAACAAAAAAACAAACAAAAAAACCAAAAAATAAAAATAAAACTGGTACCAGGAATATACTTTTAAAAAAAGTGGTAAAATGGTGTTCTAACTAATTATTTAAAGAAACCAAAACCAGAGTACCAGTTTCTCAGGATACTAATATGTAACGACTAAGATTTTTATTTTTATGTGTATATCCACAGGAAATATGAACACTGCTGAGTCCAGCATGGCCATGTGTATGGGACAATATGACATGGTTTCCTGCTCCTAGAACACAGTCAGCAGGTTGTGGGCCTTCACAAGTGTTAATGATTGCTGTGGGCATAAGGCGTATTTGTACAATAGTGTACATATTTTCACATTTCACCTAACAGGAATGCCCTCTTTGCCAAGGTTAATGACTCCATGATAATCAGAGACAGCATGAGTTTGGGA
This sequence comes from Montemys delectorum, assembly GCA_019843815.1. Classification (NCBI taxonomy): domain Eukaryota; kingdom Metazoa; phylum Chordata; class Mammalia; order Rodentia; family Muridae; genus Montemys; species Montemys delectorum. The sequence goes on from JADRCD010220119.1 coordinate 5,375, forward strand.
GACAAGGACATGTCCATGTCTCAGCAAAATGGTAGAATGCTGTGACTTTCAGGACAGACCTTAAGGCTGTGGGAAAGAATGCTGAAAACAAGAGTTTGAAAATATATAATTTCTCAACTATTAAAAATATAAGGATGCAATATGAATTGTATATGGAGCTTCACAGACCTAAAGGAAAAGAGACAGCTGCACTATGAGCCAACTTGTCAGAAAGATACAAAGACAAGCAGATACAAATGTTAGCAGATTCCTGAGTTCAAGGTCAGCTTGGGACAGAGTGAATTTAGGTCCAGCGAGGTCAGAATGGTAATTCCAGGAAGGGGTCCCACCCAGCTATCTTATTGTCTATGTTTGTGCTTGCTGTCAGTTCCTAAAGACTGAACTGATATGTAAGATAAAAGAATGGGTTTGGTCTGCAAGAGATGGGTTTTCCAGAGAGTTTTTATAAGAGCAAGAAGAGAAAGTTATATTGAGTAAAGAGCTGTCTGGAGGTCTCCAGAGAGAGAGAGAGAGAGAGAGAGAGAGAGAGAGAGAGAGAGAAAGCAGAATGGAGAGAGCAATCTGGTTCTCAAGCAGAATATAGGCTGTCAGCTTTAAACCCATGATTTGACTTTCAATCATTTGTTTTTGAAGCTCCCAGACATTCCTTCTCAGAACCCCTATCCAAACCAAGGCTGGTACTTGGCAGAACACATGAGTATTTATGCATATTAAACAATTGAGAATTTATGTTATGTTTCATTGTTAAGAAAACAATTGTAGCCATTCTACGCAAGTTGTCTTATGCAAACTCACCTAAAGCTTTTCCCTGCCTTTAAAAATTGAGGAAAGATGACATTTATAGGTGAGATATTCTTCATTACAAAAGTAAGAGAAAGATTAGAAAAAAATGTGTATTTACTTCTTGTTTAATTAGAGAGAAAATATATCACTTATAGCTTTAGTGGCCAATGACCATAGTCCTGGGTTTCTTGGATGAGTTTCATTGTTGCCATGTGAAAACTTTACTTTAAGTTAAGAGCAGTAAACAACCATGTGAGTACAAACTCAATTGAACTACTAAAATTTTCCTTATTAATTCATAAATAGTTTGATACAGTGATACAGTAGATGCATTTTTTTCATGTTGAAATCGGGGTCTCCAAGGTTTGATATTGATATTAAGAGGTGGGATCTTTGGTAGATGATTATGCTTAGAAAGTAAAGCTGTTGGGACTATAATTAGCCTCTTATAGAGCAGGCCATACCCATTGTATGAATTGGGAAAAGACAACTGGAAAGAGGACCCTTACCAGATAGTGTCCCACAGAGCTTTGATCTTATACTTTCTATGCCTCTGAACTGTGAAACATAAACTTTGTTGCTTTTAAGCTACCCAGTTTACAGCATGTTAGTATAGCAGATCAAATGTACAAAGTCAGAAACATTAATTTACTATTCTAATTTTAATTGTGTGTATGTGTGTGTGTGGTGTGTGTCTATCAATTCATGGGTATGTGAAGGCACACCTGTCTATGTGGAGGCTGGAGGTCAACCTCAGGCCCCATCCATCCTGTCTACTAAGACAGGATCTCCCCCTGGCCTGGCATATGCCCAGTAGGCTAGGCTGCCTGGCCAGTGAGTCTAAGGCATCTGCTTACCTCTGCCTCTCCAATGCTGGGACTACAAATGTGTTCCTTTGTGCATAGGTTTTTTTTATGTGTGTCTGGGGATCCAAGTAGGTTCATAGGTTTGTATGGTAAAGTATTTTATTATCTGAGATATCTCCTATGCCTGTATTATTCCAGTTTTAGACAGACAAACTATATTTTTCTAAAAATACTACTTTTCTAGCTTTTGAGTGGTAAGAATTTCTTCTGAATCCTAGTAGAACCTTTCTAACAATCTGACAAAGCAAAGCAAAACAAAAATAGGCACGCATAATTTAACATTGCCTTCTTTTCTTCTACCTTATCCCTACCTAAGTTATTACCTTACACTATTTCATGAGACAAGACTTTACATGGAAAAACAGAAATCATACAAGAAGTTTCAACTGTCAACTTCTGCTTAGGAGACCCTTAAAATAAAACCACTATGTCAAGATTATGAACATCTGAAAAAAAAAATCAGTGGCCTGAAGTTGCAAACAAAGTATTAATCAAGGCAGCCCCACTGTGGCTTAATAAGCTTCATGACAGACACTCCTTGGCAATCAAGGGTCCTCTGATGATCAGCTAATCAAATAGCACTAATTCCATCTCACCATTACTTTGGTTAAGTTTAATAGATGACTCTCCCATAACAGAGAAGACTGAACTGTGCCTAGACAAAAAAACCAAAGGGGAATGGAAAACTGTGTGCTTCTAACATTAGAGATCACTATCAACTAGCAGGAAACAGAATAAACTGATCAACAAGTTTGGTAGAGCAGAGAAGTCTTAAAATTTCCTTGATCCGAGAATATATTGAAGTGACAAGATTGAAGGAGTCTAGCACACAGGAGCCTGAAGTCATACTTGCCCTCGATAGGAAGATGTGGGTATTAATTTGGTTAATTTCTAATGATCATCTGTAATAACTTACAAAAGAGTTTGAATAATGAAACAATGAAACAATGTAAAAAGAAATTTGGTTCCAAAAATAAGCCTTTCTAAGACAGAAAATGTCTTAAAAACCTGCAGTATTTAGAGGCTTAATTAGTATACTGGGTCATTATGACATCTAGCTCGTTTCATTACCCTCCTAATGTATTATTAGTTGGCAGTTAAATACTGTCTGCTGGGACCTAAGAGTTTTTCCTCTTGTCTTTCTGGTCATACTTATTGCCTAGGCCGACAGCTTACCTGTAGTGAGGAAGAAATGGAGCACCAATTAGAAAGCTTTCAGCCCGGCACCCATGGAAAAGCCAAAAGCTGATAAAGGTCAGCGTGAAATTTGAATGACAGGGCTAAAGTCTTTTACTCATAATTTTGTGTTTGCAATAGAATTCAGAGCAATTCACAGCCTTAAAGGCCTTAAGTGAGAACAGCAATTAATTGTAATGAATAATCTGACAAATCTGGTTGACATATGGCTGCTAATGCCCTCCTTTCTAGTGGGAGCAGTGGAGGGATTAGATTAACTCAAATGAAATCTGGGGCCGCCATGCCATCTGCATGTTCAGTAGGAAACGGTACACGTTAAACTGTGAGTGGGTAGATATCTGTCTTGTACTCATCTCTCTCTGAGCCCTTGGCAGATCTGGGAATAGCAGGTTTATTACTGCACCAGCTGCCTGTCAATAGAGTAATACAGAAAGGCACAGAGTACAACCCAGAAAGCTAATATGCCATGGAGCTGTTAAAAATTAACAAGATACAATGAACACGGATTTCTAAATTTCTCTGTTTATACAATGCATATTTATATTTTGATTTTTTTGATTTGCCCTGTTGAATATTCACTCATTAAACAATATCATTTCCATCTACATGATTTATACGTTCTACTTGGAAGTCCAAGTGGCAGGTGAGACTGAATTTCATATATTCTTGTGAGCAAATAAAGCTAACTTCCACTTTCCAATTATTTTGAGGGTCTTACAGAGAATGATTAAATGAAACTCACAGATAATCCCTAAACTCATTTAGAAAGTCCCACCTCCTTTTCTCAAATCCCTCCTCACCCCCCCCCCCCACCTTTATTTAGCTCCAAAGTTAACAAGTGAGCTGGAGTGAATTATGCTTGCCAGTCGGTCCTTGCCTTTGCTTCTCCGATGGCGGGTGTGGTGGGGAGAGCGTGCAGGAACCACATCCAAACTGTATGAGTTTCTATTGGGCAAATCACGTTATGGTGTGGCCTCCTCTTCCAGCTTTTAATGCATTCCATTCTGAGCCATTCTGTCCTGATCTTGCTGCCTCATTGAGTGGGGTTTACTTTTTATTTTACTCGAATACCTTGTATTACACTCCAAGGCTGAACTGTTATTTGAACAAACAGCTGATATAGACCTTCCCTTTGGGGGGGGGCGGTGAACTAAATCCCCACCTGACTTGCTCACATCCACTTAGACCCCAGTTGCCACTTTCAGTAATTAGTCACTGGAGAATATAGATCTTGAAGCCTCATTTTCTTTATAAGCTTTTCGATTGAACAAGTTAAACCCACACAACCCTCATGTGCTTGAAAGGAAAACACATGAAAATTCTCATCCTGAGCCTCTTGTCACTCACAGTTGCTTTGAGCTTCCATGAAACACAGTGGTATTGATAGCTTTGCTCGCTCTCATTCTGCCACCGCTGCCAATCTTTCCAGTACTACAGGGGTGAACCCAAGCTCAAGCACATCAGCTGCGTCACTTGGAATCTACAGCCCCATGCGGGATAGTACCCAACCGTGTCCAAAAGAACATTTTTTTAGTCAGAGCAAGACCAAAAGTGTGTTTTGCAAGCAAGTGAAGCACAAGACACTGGAAGAGATGACATCTTCTTCTGGGAAGCTTTCATGGCCTACCTTTTAGTCCTCTTAGTAGTTTAAACTAGAGGCAGAGTCATGTCAGAGAAAAGAAATCATGACTCCATTTTAGAGAACCTGAATCTTACCCTAATGTGTTTGGTTTCAAGCAAGATGTTTCGTATCTGACCCTTGGTCTTCTGTGATACTGGTTTATGGGTAGAAACATTCTATTCACCCTCATTTCTAATAAGGTGGCATTGCATCGCCTACAACTAATATAGGAGTGTCATATCTAAGCAGTCCACATATCTTTAACTTATTGTTTCACAAATCTAAGATTGGCCCAAATCACCACACTTTGTAAGCACATATACTAAAATTATCCTGGGCTATTAATAACTTATTTGTATATTTGTACTTCTTGTTTGTGGTTACTGAAATCTATATTTGTAGATTTTTAAAGGAGCTTCTGACCTCTAAGCAGTGAGTTTTCAACTCCATTCACTTCACAAGGAATGGCTAACAGTCATGGGACTAGAAGAGTTGCAGTCTTTACTGCTTTTAACCAATGTTTTGAAATTATCCTTTAGTGAAACGATACTATTACCCTAAATATATGTTGACTCCCTCATTTATTTTCTGACCAGAGTAATAAAGGCACGAATACCCATAATGGCTGAGTTGTAGTGTGTTTACACTACAAAATTCAACCATGTTTTAGACAAGCTCCATATTCCTATAGATTAAAAATTGGAGTATCATGTGACATCTTTCCTCTGAGCATTTTGACAGTTTTGAAACAAACAACTGTTGATGGTTTCTAGTTGTACTTGTTATGACCCTAAACTCTTGCTAATCTTCTCATCAGGATTGGATTTGGTGAGGCTCTGGAGATGGATTGACATTGTGGGTATTATTGAGAAGTGATGGTTAAAGCATTTCATACACCGTGGGCATGGAATAATTATAACAGACACCATTCAAAAGAACAAGTGTGGCTATTGAAGTGTCTACTGGATTTTCAGAGATGCAAATATTAGTGGTATTTTCTATAAAGGCTCCAGGTATCTCCAGGTAATGATGTCTGTAGTTTTCTTTGGCACTGATTTTCGGACATCGAGCTTTAGGAAAACTGGTCATTCTCAAAATTGTGGTCCAGAACTACAAGCTTTAGCATCACCCAGAAACTTGATAGCCAGCCTTTTTTTCTGGCTCCTCTTTAAACATAAGGGGTCTAAATTCTGTATGAGGCCAAGAAGCTATGTTTCTGTGAACTCTTCACATAGTACTCAATTTTGAGTGCCACACCTTAACAACCCACTTCACTGTAGAATGGCATTTGGACAGAATATTCTCTTGTATTAGAAAAAGAGGCAGAAGAGCAAATCCAGAAGGAGACCAACAAGCTGGTAACTGCTGAGAGAGTAAGGGAGCAGAGATGAGGAGGTGATAAGGAACACAAAGCTTGCCTTCACAGGTGGTACAATGCTATGAAGAATTGCCCAAGATCACAAATGGCCCACTCCTTGCTTAAAACTCACCATGTTAGGAGGTAGTCAACAGCTTTGTTAAGTCCTTTGCAGGTCTGGCTTCTGCAGTTTTTTGTTTATTTGTTTGTTTTTTAATTTCTGCAAGAGATGTGTTCACATGATGCTTTTCTCTTCTAAGTGGTTGACTACAGATGCTGCCTGTGACTACACATGCATGGTAACTAAAAATCAATAAATCAATCAATCAATCAATAAATAAGTCCCTTCCACACTCTATACATGTTCTTCAGATGCTCAGTGTTGAGGAGAAAGGTCATCACCTTTCCTATCCACCTGCTTATCAGACGTTTCCTTAATTTTCTGCTCTGATTTAAGAAGAAGTCACTGATTCAAAAGAAGACATTCAACTGTCCATTCTAAGTGACCACTAAACAGTAAATATAGAGAATATGTTAGCGGGAGCTTTGAGAGAACACTCAATAATTATTTGTTCATTTATCCTAAACTGCCTTCCTTTAAGTCATGTTTCCCTCTCTTAGTTATAACTGAACATATTCTGTTTAAAAGAGGATTACTGCTTTATGATTCATACGTGATAGAGTTCTATCTCAGGGTTATGCTGGATTTAGGGAAATCTAAACCAATAGATCATGAGCAAACTCTTACTAGCCTCAAGTCTTCGAAAGCTCTTTTTTATTTTATTTTTTACTTTTTTAAAATATGAGAGAGAGAGAGAGAGAGAGAGAGAGAGCGAGCTTGTGTGTATGTGTGTGTGTAGATATACGCACATTTGTGTAGGTGTCCAAGGAAGCTAGAAGTGGGCATTGGATCCCTTAGAGCTGGAATTACAGGTAGTTGTGAGCTATCCCACTGGGCATTGGGATTAGAATTTGGTGCTCTTACATCCTTGAGTCATTTCTCTAGTTCCTACTCTTCCTACAAAATGTTTAACAGGCTGCAAATTGTTTCTCAGTAGTTTGAAGTTGAGGAAGCACTCTCATTGCACTACACAATTAGATACATTTCAGACAGCTTCTCAGTGTTAAAATAAGAGTCCTTCCAGGTCAGGTCTTTTGTGGGTTTAATGATCCTTCCCACACTACTAGTTGATGAAGATATTGAAATACATGGCTCCTTCAGCAGGCACAGCCACCCATGATATCTCAAAGATGCATAATGCCCATCACATTGTTGAGGAAACTTTTTAAGAAAGTTTTAATTCAACCACATTATACTATCAAGTTTGTCACACAGAATTGCCTGAGGTAATTCAGTCTGTTATTCATGCTCTTCATTACGTTATATGACTTGGATGACGAGTAATATAGACTTTCTAAGTCTAAGGCTGTGTGTGGTAGAAATTGGGAGAGGTGCTATGTTTTTTTGACACGTAAAACTACGGAAATATCCTTTCTTGACATGAGTGATGCTCAGTGCCCCCAGAGAACTTTGTGCGGAACTGTTTCCTGGTTTTCAAGAATGTTGGGTAGTAGCTATGCACTCAGCACAGCTGGGCCCCCTTTAATCAGGTGACTTGTTTTCTAGCTCAACTTGGTAAAGATGTCAGAGGAGGAGAAGGCAGTTGCTTCCTCCTTCCCCTTCCCCCACCCTTTCGTACTCTTCTTTATTTTTTTGTGTTATCTATTAGCAATGACCATTACCCATTTAACAAAGAGTCAGATTTTTCTTTCCATATCCTTTCCAATTTCCCTTGACCATGCCACAAAGTCCTTGAAAAAGCATATAGGTGGCTGAAAGGCTAACGGTTCCTATAGCACTTTAATGCTTTTCAATTATGCGGCACAATGAATGCTGACAGTATAATAGAGACTTTAAAAACAAAGGTGAAGCAAACTATGAATGCCGCCGAATATTTAATTTCACTAAACTCAGCAGGTGTAAAGGAAGCACTTGCAAGCATATTAGGCCTATGACGTCATTAAAAAAACCTCAAGTGTTTAATCTGCTTGCATTACACTTTGAGTCTGCATCAGATTTTTGGAAAATTTTATTTTTAAAGTAGAGGTTTCAAACTAAAGTACTGTCCCAGATGCCTGCATTCCTTAAGGATAGCTGTGTCTTTAAGAGCTGTGCTTTCCACTAGTGAGGCTCATTTAGAAACCTGTCTGCACTTTCCAGAGCCCTTTTCTCAGGCGGCTATAATAAACTTACCAGTTCAAAGAATTGCATCCCTTTATTTTAATAACTGTCTCCTGGATAAAGAATTATGCTTAGTTTAAAAATGCAAACAATACTACTACTTCTAAATTTATTTTGTTAATGAAGCCACTACATAAATTTAGCACTTTTTTAAAAAATTAATTGCTCTCACTGAAAAGGGCTAAATTCAGAATAACTCTCTGTTTCAAAGACCTAATTGCCAAGACCTAGCCTTAATATTAACTAGGATAATTATTATGCAAAGCATACCCACCCAGAATGTTTGCATAGCTATCACAAGCGCTTTCATAAATGATGCTTTAATTAGTCTTAATTAGAATTTGTTTAAGTCAGCAGGGAATGCAGGGCCCGTGAAATGATGTATGTAATAAGCATCAGGCTCACTTTTTACTTAGGGAATAGAGCTGACAAAATCACATCACGTTAAATTGATTCAGTCAGAATTAAAATTCTTATGGTATTAATTAAATGGGGGATCTCATTAGCAGGCTGCAGGGTGACAGAACGACTCTTTGGCGACCAGATGTGAGGAAAAGAAACATAGAAAGAGAGTACCATTAGACCCAGTGTCATCTTCTCTTACACACAGACGTGATGGTAGTCAGCGAAGTTACATTCAACTGTAACTATCATTAAGACACCAAGACCTCAACAATTTTTAAAAGTCATTTGATTTCTTAAAGCTTTCTACTTCTGTGTAAAAACCATTTCTGAGTGTCCAGAAACATCTTTTTTATTTGACAGGTCAACTCAAAGAACTTGGGAGCCAACAAATAATTAAAACAGGTAAATATTTGTGTGGCTTAGATAACTTTTCTTTTTTGTCATAAAATCCATTGAGAAAGATATCTTCATTTTTATTTACATTTCTTGTCATTAATGCAAGAATAACCAAGACATAACTTTTTTATATATATAAAAAAATAGGGTATTGATTAGTGAATCTACCAGGACAATGGTGATTTTTTTTTTCACCTTTCTATAATGTGATAGGGAGGAAAGGCACGCTTTTTGTTATTTATCAAGCAGTGTAGAGTTTGCAAATCTAGTCACGGGTGGATGATATTTACTTCCCATTAGCATATGTTTTGTGAATGGCAAGAGGCATATGTTGTGGTTATATGCATTTTTGGTCAAATATTAACATTTTAAAGCTTTGGCTTCATTCCTTGTAGATTTGTAAAAATGAAATTTTTCTTACAATGCTGAATGAGGGGAAAACCTTTGAGACTAAAAATTTCCATTAAAAGACATTGAATTAGACAGCTCGTTATTTAACCAGGAGGCAAGTGAGTTTTTTTAAAAGAGTTATTTATTATTATATGTAAGCACACTGTAGCTGTCTTCAGACACACACCAGATGAGGGTGTCAGATCTCATTACGGATGTTTGTGAGCCACCATGTGGTTGCTGGGATTTGAACTCAGGACCTTCAGAAGAGCAGTTAGTGCTCTTAACCACTGAGCCATCTCACCAGCCCGCAAATGAGTCTTATTTTTAAAAAAAAATCATAAGTTTTTGTGCCATATAGCCAAATTTTAAAACAACAACAAAAACTGAGAAAGTTAACTGATGAAATTTAAAGAGTTGCTAGAATTAAAATGTTGTTTCCACTTATAG
>JADRCD010220120.1:2073-30704 GCA_019843815.1 Montemys delectorum
GGGGGGGGGGGGGGCCTAGGGAAGGCTAGGGGAGAGGTGACCACAGATGGTACGGAGAGAAAGGTCAGTGAAGCAGACCTCAAAACAGGAAGCTGGGAAGGTGGCTGTTGCCATCGTTCAGTGGACATGTGAGTTAAGGGAGCCCCTTAAGTCTATGCTCTCGCTGCACCCCTGAGCACACAGCATACTGAGGCTCAGTGAATGGACTTGACCAAGCCTTGAGAACTGGAGGAGCCAGGGCTGAGAGTCCAGGAGGAAGTGCAGGCTGCTGACTGCTCCTCTCTGCCAGTGTGTGACTTTTCTTCCTGCAACTCTCAGATTGGGGGTGACTTCTAGGAAGCCCTCGATGAAGCACTGGGGCCAACATCCCCTGTTCTCAGGAAAACACACTCTTGGCTTTCATTGGCCACATTTTTTTTCAGTGACCTCTTGATATCTGTTACCCAATTGTGTCATACATTTTACCATTTGATGTGTGCCTGGCTGTGGTGTTTACTGTTCTGTTCCCAAGCCCAGGGCATGCTGGGTACAGTGAGGACCACTGATTAGATAGATGCACAGTGTGTGTGCTAAAGAACTGGGGGGTGACAGATCAGAAGCACTTCTCCTCTCTTTCTTTTTTGTTTTTTGTTTGTTTGTTTGTTTTTCTTTTTTTTTTTAAAGATTTATTTTATGTGTATGAGTACATTGTAGCTGTATAGATGGCCATGAGCCATCATGTGTGTGGCTGCTGTTGATCTCAGGACCTCTGCCAGCTCGCTCTGGCGTAATTTACTGCAGCTGTCTTCAGATGCACCAGAAGAGGGCGTCCGATCTCATTACGGGTGGTTGTGAGCCACCATGTGGTTGCTGGGATCCGAACTCAGTACCTTCGGAAGAGCAATCAGTGCTCTTACCCACTGAGCCATCTCGCCAGCCCTGTTTGTTTGTTTTTCAAGACAGGGTTTCTCTGTGTAGCCCTGGCTGTTCTGGAACTCATTCTGTAGACCAGGCTGGCCTCGAATTCAGAAATCCACTTGCCTCGACCTCCCAAGTGCTGGGATTAGAGGTGTGTGCCACCACTTCCTGGCTCAGAAGCACTTCTCAAACAGTGAGGTAACATGAAGACTGGCCAGGAACCAAATGGCACCTCAACATCCCTGGGTGCTGCAGAGAGCATGGCAAAAGTTGGAGGTATTTTGTCCTGCTTGGTCCACCGTAGGCACACTGTCTCAACGCCACTGTCATTAGATTCTGACTCTAGAAGTCTTCCACTGAGGCACACTGAGACACTCGTGCATAACACCAGGTCAGCAAAGCTGCCGGGTCCCTGATCCGTGGACGAGTCAGGTGTCTGGTCCAGGAAGTACCATGGAAAATTCCTGGCTTTCACTTTCCTCCTCGGCCACGGGTATCATTCAGCCCAGAGCCCAGCTTCTTGTGGCCTGAGTGTCTAGGCTCAAAGGTCATGCTTCCTCTCTCTGCATGCCAAGCCGGTTTTAGTTTCCTAAGGAAGCTGTCCTTTCTTGTCCCGGCCTTGGCACCTGCCAATCCCAGCTGTCTGCCCAGCTGGTGCTGATGTCCCTTCAGAGTACACCAGTGCGCTCTGGAAGCTCTCCCTCTGACTACACCTCTTCAGGTCGCAGTGTGTTTCTTGCCGGGCACAGAGGCGGTCACATTTGTGCATGTCTGCATCATAATCTAACCTCCAAGTGCCTGAGATCAGACCCAGGCCATTGGCATGCTAGGCAAACATTCTAACCATGAGGGGTGTCCTCAGCCTCTTGACATGCCTATCTGGAACCTTGGGACTGGCTCCTGTTCAACTGGATCCTGCTGGTCCACTGGCCTAGCCTCAGGCTGGGAATACAGTATGTTGAGGTTCAGGTCTAACAAAAGCCAGTGAGAGAAGGAACGATGCCAACTTCCAGCCGTCTCCCGCTTTTCCAGCCAAGCCTGTGGCACAGCACTGAAGGGTGAGGAAGCTGGCTGTGAGTCTGTTTTTGGCTTTTTAGAATTTTGCTTCCTTTTTCTCTTTCACAGCAAAACGATTTCAACCCTGAAGTGCCCAGTGCTAACCCTCTCATTCTACCAGATGAAGAGTGGCCCCTGGCATCATGGAAACATCTGACAGGATGTTTCTGAACATTTCCTCTGGAGACTGTAGGGCCTCTGTCCTCTCCTCAGCCAGTCCCGACTTCTCTGGCAGGCCTGTCGGGCCATGACGAGCTGGAGTCCAGAGTCAGGCAGACTGGAGTTCGATTCCCACATCTACCTCTGCACTAGCTGGCTGGCTTTGAGTAAACCACTTCTCTGCCTCAGTTTCCCCACTTGGTGAGTGAACAAGCCCAGACGTCCTGGCAGGCATTCTGGGGCTCTGTCTCCTGTTCCTTACATCTGGGAACAGTAAAGGACCAAATTATCTATGGTCAGTGAGAGAAGAGTGATGGTTGCTTTCAATGAGAGGGGCTGGAGTTTGGGGTGGGACTAGATGGCCCTGGGGTGAGGGGACATGGCTTTGCCACTGAGGCTCCTAGCTGGGCTGGTAAGCTGGACTGGTGAGAAAGGGGACTTGTTCTCCAAGCTTGGCTTCCTTGGTGACCCCTCCTCAACCCAGCCAAACCTCAGCTGACCTGATCACAGCCATACTTTCTGACACCTACCTAACTAGTTTTGCTCTGACCTCCCCAGCTTTTGGCCTGAATTTCTCTCCCTTGGAGGCCACTCCAAGAGACCTGGCTCTCCTGATCCACAGGAATGCAGTGACTCCAGCCTGAGTTCTCAAGAGACTGATTGCCTCAGGACAAGGTTTCTGGACAACAGAGCCTGGTGGAGGAAGAGACCAGGGCTTCGGTTTTAAATCCTGGAGCTGTTTTATAGTCTTTCTGGGCCTCAAAACACTCATCAATGAAATGGGCTGGTAGTCATCCGAAGGTTGCAAATAGATCGGTAGACTCCCTTAGCTGCTTATGACTAGAGTTCACACAGCAGATCTCCACAGAGCTTATACTTTGGTCCTGCAAAGGCTAGACAGGCAGCCCTTCGTGTAAAAGTCTGGCTCACTGGCTGAATGAAACCAGGAAGGTGGACAGAGGTGGACCAGGACTGTGGAGGGAGGGAAGACTCTGGGCGACAGAGAAGTGGGAAGAGTTTTCCTCTCTTGGGAAGGGGACTGCTTTAAGGGAACTTGGAGATATGCGTACATCCTGGACCAAGGTCAGGAGAGCCTGAGTCCCAGCCCAGCTGAGCCCTGCATTGCTGAGGGACATGGAAAAGCCACCGCCCAGTTTTAGACCTAGATTCCCCTACTCCTGCACAAGGCCAGGACTCAGAATCATCTTGACCCTAGTAGGTCAAAGAGGCTGGAGCTGTCGGTCCCTGACGCAGAGGCAGCAAGAGATAGCTAAGGCTTCACTCTCTAGCTGCTGCCGACCTGAGGTCTGGGTGAGCCAACGGCAGTTTAGAGACGAGGATACAGGTTTGAAACCACCGCAGGGTGGTTCTGACGCCCTCTGCATAAGTAATCAATCACCCAGGGAAACACTCTGGCTTGTTGCCCATCACATGGACGGAGGAGGGGGCTTGGTTTAAAGATGTATTTGTATCTGTATATGTATGGGTGTTGTGACTGCATGTGTGTCTGTGTGCTGCATGCAGGCCTGGTGCCTACAGAAGGCAGAAGAGGGTGTTAGATCCCCTAGGAGTGGCGTTATGGACCACTCTATGGGTACTGGGAATGGAACCCAGGTCCACCTCTTAACCACTGAGCCACCTCTCCAACCCCAGATAGTCTGATTTTAAATACCAAGTTCCTTGACCACTCAGTGTTCTCTTAGGGTTTCCAGGGGCTCCCCAGGGTATCTCAGAGGAAAGACAGCAGTGCGAGTCAGACTAGAGCTGGGGCCCAAGAGCAGGCTGATGGGAGGGAAGTCCGGACCATCAAGTAGCCCAGCAGAGAGAAATACTAGTGGTCGTAGGATAGGCGCTCACAAGAAAGGCACAATCATATTGCCCTTCCTCAGAATGTCAAGGACAAAACGTTGAAGTGACTGACTAACCAGGGTGGGACAGCAATGCTTAAGTGTTCGGTTACGAGAGACTTGATGTTCCCTATTTCCACTTGGATGTCGGAGGCAACTCATACTTCCCATGTCCGGGGCTAAGCCATCATCTCTTTCCGTATCTCCCATAAATGACAACTGTCTTTTGCTGGGGTCAGAACTCTCCCACTCAGTTTTGGCACCTGTCTCTCACACCACACTGAAAGTACCCAGAATCTGACCTTTGGCCCTTTAATATCTGCTCCCACTATCATCCCACACCTGGATTATGGCAGTAGCCCCTCACTTGCCCATCTGTTTCAAGGCTCCCCTCCGTGCTACCCACTCCTCCTCCAGCATCAAGAGCCTCCTGCTAAAACCCAACCAAGGCTGACTTCTTCTCATAGCTCTTGTTTCTTCAGTGGATGCCGTGTCAGAACAAGTTAGTGTCTTTGGAATGCTCTAGAGAGCCTAAGTAGTCCAGGCTGCATTGGATTCTTACAATACCTTTTTGGAGGTAAGTGGGGTTAGGGGAGGGTGTAATAATGATGACTATGTTCCTGGTCACTATAACAAAATCTGTGACTGAAGCAGCTAAAGGAAGGGAGGGGTCACTTGGCTCACAGAGCATGCAGTCCTTCACAGTGGGGAGGACCATGGGGACAGGACCTGGAGACGGTGTGTGATGTTGCAGCCAAGTCAGGAGCTGGAAAGTCATGCACTCAGTTTCTTGAGATTCCAATGCACGGGGTGATGCTGCCTGCACGAAGGCTGAGCCTCCCCACCTCAGTTAACTCAACCTAAGGTTTGTCTCCTAGGTGATTAAAGTTCCTGTTATGTTGACCATCAACACAAATTAACCACCATGGAGGGGCTGCTCCACTTTACTAATGGGAAAACTGAGTCCAAGGCACCCTGCAGGTCACTTGGCAGTCCCCTTCCCCATCCACCACTCTGACACTGATGCCTGAATGGCATCCCCTGGTGTCTCTACTCAGGCAAAGCTGTGTACCCTACCCGTCCCACAAAGCACTGGCTCGCTGCCCTCCAGTGGCATCCAGCCAGGTGTTGAAATAAGACTGTGGACACTGTGCACTTGGCTGGAGCAGGTCCCTGGATTCCACCCCTTTTTAGGCCAAATCTGAGCAGTGTGTGGTCCTCCTCCAGGCTGCTGAGTCGCTATCAGAGGAATTAAAAGCCCCAGGGGCTGGAGCAACGGGTCAGCTGCTGGGTCCGGGCTCCACTGACTCACTGAGCGATCCTGGGCAAGTCACCTTTCCGCTCGGAGCCGCACCGTTTCTATTGGATGATCGCTAACGTCTAAGCTTTCTTCAGAAGGAGTTGATGAAGCACAGGTTCACACTGTGAGGTCAACAAGTTGTCGGTAGATCACTTTAAAATAGAAAGATGACTCAGGAGAGGCAATATGTCATAGGACATGAGAACCACAGTGTCCAAAGACCTGGAACAGCAGGAGCGATGGGCTAAGTGCAAGGAGAATGCAAGGGGCACATTCTGACAGCCTGTGTCGAGCCTGGACTCCTCTGTCACTGAGGCAGTGTGAGTTTAAGTCAGCAGGTCTCTGGCGGGGGGGGGGGGAGCATTTTAAAACGTATAAGGTTATTGTGGATGTCACAACGATTAAGGAATTAAGGGCCATAGGGATATTTTGGGTCCAAGAATCAGGGATCCTGGGCCTCGCCAAAATGTCTCTCTCCTCCACTCCTCCAACAGAATATTACCCGACTTCCTACACTATGCTCAAACTCCCACTAACGAACCAACAAAAAAACAAAAATGAAAGCAAACAAACATACAAACAAACAAACAAAAAAACCACCACAAATCTGAACAGGTCAGGTTTTCATTCACAGCAGAGCCAAAGGACTTTGGAGGAAGTCACAGAAGGACTCTAGCTCCGGAACAGGTTGTTACTGACAGAGAAGCAGACATGGGACAAGAACAGTGACTCAGTTTCTGAATCATTTTCTCATTCCACACAGCCCGTCTGGTCAGAAAGTTGAACCATCTCCAATGGCAGGGTTATAGGAAACGGGTTCTGAGCGTGGCTGTAATTCCTGCAAGCATAGCAAAACCAGTGTGTAGGGGACAGAGGGACGAGGCTCCAACAGGCCCAGCAGTGAGTTCTAGGCTGCCACTGGCTTCCCCATATCACTGGATGGAAGGTGGATTCTTGTGATTCATTCCCTCTTCCAAATAAGGGATGTGGTCAAATGAGGTTTGCTAGGCATGCAGGCAGGAGGCATTTCTAAGCTGGGGATGCGCATTCTAATTGGGACATCTGTTGGAACCGTGTATCCCTGTTCTTGGGGGCCCTTGCTGAATCTTTCCAGGTGGCAGGTGCCATGTGTCTTCCTGCATGCTCTCCTTTTTCAGCTACGGTTATTCCTCCTCCTCTGGCCACGTGCCGATGAGCACAGGCCATTATGTCCTGCCCTGACAGCAGGCATTATTCTCCTTTCTAGCTGAACCCCCTGTCTTTTCATCTTCCTGGGCTTCTTGGGTCTAAGGGTCGCTGGGCCGCTCACTCTTTGGGATCTGAATTTACTCATTACGTGTGACCCCGAGTCTGATATTTTCTTATCCCTTCCTGAGTGGTTGTTCCCAAGACTATATTGAAACACATTATTTTACTATAGATAACTTCCTCTCTATTCCTTCTTTATATGATAGACTAGTCATTGCACTAGTGTGTGTGTGTGTGTGTGTGTGTGTGTGTGGTGTGTATGTGGTGTCTGTGTGTGTGTGTGGTGTGTGTGGTGTGTGTGTGTGGGTGTGTGTGTGTGTGTGTGTGGTGTGTTATTACTCATGTGTTCCATTTCAAAAATTTAAATAAAAAGATCAAGCCCTTGATATAAATAAAAGTCTTGAGTAATTACACTTGTGGGTTCAAGCTTGGGAGCAGAAAGCAGGAAGATCAGAAATTCAAAGTCATCCTCACTACATAGTAAATTTAAGGCCATTCTTGGCTACATGAGACACTGTCTCAAGACCAAATGAGGCCAGGTGGTGGTGGCGCACACCTTTAATCCCAGCACTTGGAAGGCAGAGGCAGGCAGATTTCTGAGTTCGAGGCCAGCCTGGTCTACAGAGTGAGTTCCAGGACAGCCAGGGCTACACAGAGAAAGCCTGTCTCGAAAAACCGAAACCGGAAGAAAAAAAAAAAAAAGCTACTTCAAGACCAAATGAAACAAAAAGTAAAAGTAAAGCCTCAACTAGAAACTATTTACACATGTAAGAACACTTGTGTTCGAACCACTCCTAACAGCCCCAAGTGGGAAAGAGTGCCACACCCATCAGAGCTGAAGGGTTGCATGCCCTGAGGTGAGGCACACTTTGGAACTCTCTATAGCATGGAAGAGGAGCAAGACTTGACTGTTCACAGCGACACAGATAGAAGGATCCCAGTCAAACATGGAAGAGACGGAAAGATCCGGACAGGAAGACCCACCTACACAGAGCTCTAGAGGAGCCTGGTGAATTCTGCACTGCCAGACAGCAGGGAGGTGCCTGCTCGCCTTTGCCGTCAGTGACCCAGTGAAAGTGAAAGGGGACTCACAGGAAGCTGTGTGGTGGCCACTTTCTGACCTGGTTTGTCACTGTGTGAAAACTCACCAGGCTACTCACTTGTCAGGACTGCCTTGTGTATATGCCAGTACTAAAGCTTTTCAGAGAAGCCCAAAACAGAACCGTATGTGTGTGTGAGGATTAATGATAGGCAGACGGATAGATGAATAGACTTACAGATAGACTGTTGATACAGGCTTGCTCCTCAGGAGCTAGAGTCAGGAAGAGTCAGGAAGGAGGTGACATGGCTGCCTGAATCATAAGTCAGTCTGTGGGTAAGGACCCTCCTCTGGAGTGACTGAATGGAGGCTCATTGGCTCCACAACCACAACCACAACCACAAAACAGAAGACAGCTAGGATCTTACCCAATCAAATAACAGAGTAGCATGACCTAGTTAACTGGACACTTAAACTGAACTAGCATAATGTTATTCTTCAATGAAGCAGTCATTGACGGGTGGGGAGCTTCCTACTAATAAGTTTGCAAACAGCTAACATGAACAATGCTCCCAAGAGGCCTTATTATGGTTATGGTGGCTGCAGAGCCATGTCCACCCTGCGAGCAGAACTGGAAGAACTAGATCAAAGGCGAGACTGTGCCCCTGAGCCCCTATCCTCTGCTGGCCAGTGTAACCTGGAGAAATCTGGCTCCTTTTGCTATCAGACTTGGGAATCACAGCCTACGCCCTAAGCCAGGCTCAACCACCCGTGTTCAACAAGCCAATTAAAGGAGCCAAAGCATGGGCTGGAGTGATGGCTCAGCAGTTAAGAGCCCTTGTTCTTTGCAAAGGCCTTGCGTTTGAGTCTCAGCATCCATGTGCCAGCTCACCACCTTCTGTAACTCCAGCCCCAAGGGATCTGACACCCTCTTCTGATCTCCGAGGACCCTGTGAACATACAGGCATACGTACAGACAAAACACTCAACATATGTAAAATAAACCATAAATCTAAAAGGTTTTAAAAGAGCCAAACCACCCGTGGGGAGCAGGGAAGGGAGGTTTATTCAGTGAGTCCACACTGAGAAGAGATCCGGGGAATGCTCCCCCCCGCCTCCAGAGACTTTTATTTTGGAGGTCCTGAGGTGAAGGTGAAATTTATGAACAGAAAACCAACGATATATGCATGGGAAACGATCCTAGTCAAGGTGTGGTCCTACTCGCCTCTGACCATGACCGGATTTAGTCTCGTCCTGCAAGGAAGTCTGACAAGTTGGTGGAGCATCCTGGAATCTCTTTCAGAGACAAGTTGCCCCTCTGGCTGGTGCTTTTCCTTGTCCCAGTGGGAGAGTCCTGGGGAAAATCCCATTTCTTTGGGGTCCACTGCTTTAATGATCTGTCTCTTTAGAATATCTTTATTTCTTCCAGCCCTGTGACATTTCTAAAAGGTACATCCTCACAGTGACCTGGGCGAGGGTGAAGGGGCATCCTTGGAATTCCAGCAGTTCAGAGGCTAAGGCAGGAAGATTGCTAGCTTGAGGCCAGCCTGGGCTACACACCCGGTCTCAAAGAGTAAAACATAGACAAAGATAACAAAAATATCTCTGTTTGCAGATGCCATAAGCTTACACAGGGAAGCAGAAAACGATCAACAGGACTTTATTAGAACTAATGAGCCACTTTGGTAAGGTTGAGGGATATAAGATCAATGTACAAAATCAATGGTATTTCTACACCCTGGCTGTGAACGGTCTGAAATGAAATTAAGAAAGCAATTTCAGTTCCAGTAGCAGCCAGAAGAATAAAATACTCAGGAACAAATTTGATGAAAGTCCACGGCTTGTATAACAAAACCCATAGAGCATCGCTGAGGGCAGAGAGAGCCCTGGATAGGGAGAGGAGGTTATAGGTCAGACAGCTCACCAGCAAGATGGTGGCACTCTCCAAATATATGATAAATATATGTGATGTATGCATATTTAAGTCTGGGCACAGTGGCTTGTATGTTTAATCCCAGCACTGGGAAGGAAACAGGTGGATCCCTGGGGCTAACCTAGGTTAATCAGCAAGCTCCAAGTCAGTCAACAAAATTTTCAGAAAAACAATATGGATGGGTCCTGATGAGCGACACCCTTGGCTGATCTCTGGATCAGGACCCCATGATAAAAATTAAAAACTGACTCTTGTAAGTTGTCTTCTATATGTGTGGCACACCTCATGTGCCCACACACACCCACGAACACACACTCGCGCGCACACACGCACACATGCACACACATATACATACACACAAATATATAAGTAAAGGAAATAAAAAATATGTGTGGTTTCGGTTTCTGGTTTTGTTTTGCTTGTTTATTTTTTAATTTTTAGTAAACGTTATTTTTTTAAAAAAAATTGGAATTAACAAAATCACACACCAAAATTAATCAGAACCAAAGTCTATACATCTCAATGAAAGATAAAATTTAAGGAATGATATTCTAACTATGGGTCTCACGCCCCTGGACCCTGAACACATTGTGCTAAGAGATAATTACAAAGAGAAGAAGGCGCTTAATTCTGTTTATATGAAATATCCAGAATAGATAAACCTAGAGGAACAGAAAACTGATCTCTTGTTGCCTATGATGTTGGGAGCAGGATGGGGGTGACACAGATGGTAGGAAGTGTTTGGGGATGGTTTTAGATCGCTGAAGCACAGCCTCACTCTATAGCCCAGTATCAACATCAGCCTCCTGTGCCTCCCTAGGGCTGGGATAACGGATGCACGCTGCCACAGCTTGCTGGAGCCTCTCTGGAAGTAAGGCAACAAATAGCCTAACCCTGATGCTAGTGATGAATCTAAGCTCTGTCACCCTCTAGGCTTTGTGGTGGAACACATTTAATGCCAGAACCTTGCATCTCACAAGACAGCTGAGGGAATGAAGAAGGCTGAGCTAGTCTACACAGGCAGAAACTCATTCTGAAGAAGAGGGTTGCTCACAGGCTCCAGGATAATCTGTTACTTACTCAGGGTTTATACCCGGAGTCCAGAAAACCACATTTACTGTTCTAAACTGAAAGTAATTTAATACAGGAAACTGAATTCTTGAGAAATCACCGAAAGACCTGGAGAAGTGGCCCTGAGCCTTGAGGATTGACTTTCAGAGGTCACTGCAAAGCTGACCTGTCTAGAGATGCCATCATCCCTATGGACAGCCCAGAAGCTTAGTTCTAATCTGGGGATTGGAGATACTGCCTGGTACCCCAAATCATTTTTCAACCCAGGAGCTGCTGACAGGCACTGAGACCTGGCTAGGAAAAGTTGAAATACGAGGAGGTTACGTCTATCCTCATTTTTTTTTTTTTTTAGGTGTCACACAAGCACTCACCTGTTTGTTTCCTGAGATAGGGTCTCAGTATGAGCTCTGGCTGGACTCACACTTGGGACAATCATCCTGATTTTGCATCCTGGTTGCTGGGATTTATATGCCCATCCCAGACAAGTATATTTTAATATTTAAATATATGTATACACCCTATCTCTGTTTCTCTGTCTCTCTCTGTGTGTGTCTGTCTCTCTATTTGTCTGACTGTCTATCCCTGTCTCTGTCTCTGTCTCTGTCTCTCTCTTCAGGTTCCCACACATGCGTTCTAATAGGCACAACCTAGTTGACCTCCCACCCCTTGCTGCTGCGAAGGAGTCTGGGGAATGCTATCTGTCTCCTTCAGGCTCTGCATAGCAGAACTCGAACAGAAGGAGGTTGAATGAATGAGTGGACCTACCATTTGAGCCCACAGCGACAGGGATGCCTCTGTTTGCAGGAATGAAAACAGAGAGCAACAGCTTGAGGGTACAGTAGAAGGGGATGGGTAAAACTGAGTGCATTTATCGGGTGAGAGTCTAGACCACTGATACCCACTGCAGAAACCCAAGCAGCTTGAAAAGCAGTAGACTGATCAAAAGAAAGTGGGCGGCCACCACATTGGCGTGGCTGCTTTCACACGAGTAGGCACCGTGTCCTTCTTGCCCATCACCCAACACGCACTTGGCATGGAGGAGGCTCTCAAGACCCACATCTTGAAGGACGGCGTGATTCTGTTTTTAGGAACTCAATGCATAGCTATGCGAGTCTACAGCTGTTTGGCCATAATAAAGCAAGCTGGAGAGATACAACAAATGTCAACAGTTGCTCTCTGCTGGTGATTTTCAGTGATTTTTCCCTCTCCTCTTTTGGCTCTTTGAACTTTGTAAATGTCAAACAGTGAGCAGGCATCAATATCAATTAGAGAGAGCGCAGATGTTCTGGAAGAGCCTCAGAGGGAAAACACACTGAGCTCATTGCTCTGTCTCTCGCAGGACTGGCCAAACTGGGCCCACAGTGGGTACAGCTCCCTGCTTGCTAAGCAACAGTGTGAGTCTCATTCAGCCTTGGTCGGGGGGAGGGGAGGTTCCTGAGTCTTCCTCTGAGAGCCTGAGGGGAACCGGGCTTCCAGGGTAAGCCTAGCTCTGTTGCCACCCACAGTTCCCTGAGCACCAGAGCCTGGACACCCTTCGAAAGGGCCAATCTTAAGTACTGCTGAGGCTAGCTCAGGTCACACTCATGGTCTATGAGGACAGGATCAGCCCACTGATACCCCAAACCATACACCCCTCAGGGCCCTGAGCCATTGCTGCACCAGCTCCCAAACCAGGACTGACCCCAAAGCTCTCAGTTATACCTAGGGACAGAGGCTTTCTGGAGATGGAAGGGCAGAGGAAAGGCTGCCCTTCCTCAGGCCTGTCCTGCATATCACCTGGAGACCTTCAGGGAGCTGTGCTTATTATGGGCTAGAGGAGGAAGTCTCTGCCACCCAGAACATACTAGGTGTGATGAGGCAACTTCTGTGCCTCGGTTTCCCCACTTTTGCCAACAGCCAGCTGGTAGGCAGGACTTCTGGTGACAGCTGCCCTTTCCTTCTCAGTACCATTGTAAGTTGGGAGGAGGTCAAGAGTGCCCAACTGTTGTTCCCAGCTGTGTGGCATCTATCACATCCATCAGGAAGGCAGGAAGCTGAGGCTCCGGATGGGCAACGACACAGCCAGGAGCACACACTGGGAAAGAAACGTCTACAAAGAGGATCACTGTCCCCACCAAGGTCTTCTGAGAATCCAGGGCAGAACCAAATGGAAGAGATGGGAAGCCGTGTTACCAAAGGCCCAGGTTAGCCTGATCCTCAACCTCTGGATCCCTCCCTTGACAGATAGGCAGGAGCTGTTGTACTGTGGGTACCACTGCCACCTCTAGCCTCAATGGATTCATCTTTTGAAAGGGCCCAGGGCTGTTGGCATCACAAAGTCCAACTCTAAGAGCCTGCAGCTAATGAGCCCACTATCATCATCCCCAAGCTCTGCCCCAAACATGCCACTCCTGTGGCATCAAAATAATTGGCTCTTTGTAGGTCAGCCCCCAAGCCTGGTAGGCTTTGCTATCTCTGCCCCACTCGTTCATTCATTCTGTCCATGGGCCCTGAAACTCCTGTCATGTGTTTCTCCACACGTCTGACTTAGTCCTGTGTGCACACCCAGGTCTCTTGGTTGGAAATACCATGCTTTGCCAATGTCACACTGCAACACTCAGACTGTCATCTCCTCCGTGGAGCCTGTCCTGATCTTCCAGACAGCCCCTTCAGTCTCACACCCTCCCCTCCACAACTCCACACAGGCTGTGAACCAATAACACAGTGAGCACCTTGGAACCTGCCTGTTTACCCCACCGAGACAAGAGTTCCTCAACAAAACCCTGTTTCCAACTCAGGATGCTCGAGGGGCTCAGTAAGTGTTCAGGAAATTATTCTGTCAGTAAGCCAATCTCCAAAACACCCCACAGCCCTGTCTCTAAGTGTTTAGGGGGTCTCTGACAATGGGAGCTATCGTGTGCTGGCCTGGGGTGTGGCACGGTGGTAAAGTGCTTGTCCAGCATCACAATTCACCAGAAAAGAGTAAAGAGGAGGGGGGAAGAGGAAAGGGGGATGGAGGCGCGGAGGAACAGGCCAGGGTGGGGATAGGGGAATTGAACTAGCTACTTCTGAGGTCATGCATGACCTTATGACATCTGTCTTCTGTCTGTGTTCCCACAGATGTGACCAGCAAAGCTGTCAGCCGCTTCCACTAAAGAGGAAACAGAGAAAGTGAAAGTGACTTTGAGGCCACACAGTGCTCCACACATGAAGCTAGATCTCCACTGTGGAGTCCCCTCTCTCCAAGCTTCCTGCCGACAAGGCACAAAGTTAGATAAGTGTGTCTGTCTGTCCTGTCTAGACAGAGGGAAGAGCCAATGTAAAAGTGATGAGAGCCAACTCTGCCAGAGCTAAGGGAGCAGGGACAGCCCTGGGAGAGGAGGTCCAAGGACAATGACCAGGACAGGCAGGTCCTGGAGTGTGGGGTAGCTGAAAGCAGACATCTAATCACCCCAGACTGGCATCAATGACAGGCCAAAGTATGACATCACAAAGTCCAACTTGGTGAGACCAGTGTGTCTATTGGCCTTCTTACAGAGCGCAGGTAAGGGATTGCTTACAAGAGGGTGGGTGACTCCCAAGCAATTGCATCACCGCAAAGTCCCACCTCTACCCGGGTCACCAGCTCTAGCCCCATTACCACAGACCTGGCCATCACCATGTTGTTCTGCTCTAGTTGCCATGGCTACAGGGCAAAGTCCAAGACTGGCATCTCATTATGGCCAGAGGAAAAAGTGCCATATAACAAGAGGCACGCGAGCCCTTCAGCTTGAGTGAAGTGGAGAGGAGCCATTGCCAGCCAGCTCTGGAGCAGGGAGTGGTGTAATTTAACGTAGGTTTGAAAGCATTGTTCCATTTTGCTTTCTGTTGCTCTGATAAGACATTCTGACCAAAGGCAACTTAGGAAAGGTTTTAGCTTCTCTTACAATTCCAGTTCATCTTTGAAGGAATCGGGCACGAACCTGAAGGCAGGGCTGCTTGCTATTTCATGCATGCAGCATTATCTCCAAGCAGGGCACTCATGATTAAGGAAACCCTGGAGGAATCTGGAGGCATGCTGGCTCACTCAAAGGCTCATGCTTAACTTGCTTTCTTATACAGTGAAGGACCGCCTGCCTAGAGAATTGTGTCACCCACAGTGGGCTGGGCCCTCCAACATCAATTAACTATCAAGACAATCGTCTATAGTCGTGCTCAAATGTCAGTATGACCTGAGTCATTTCTCAGTTAGAACTTACTTCTCAGGAAATCTAGGCTGTGTCAAGTTAATAGTTAAATCTAACAGGCTAGAGGTCTTTCTGACTACTGTGTGGGAGGAACACAGACTAGGACCAGGAAACAAGGGAGGAAAGAAGATCTAGTCTGGGCAGAAGGTACTAGGACTGGGGCTGCCCTTTTACAAGAAGCAAGAGTATGGAACAAGGGAACCCTAGTCCTGAGCAAGTGCCTCAGCTGTCCCATCTGTAAGAGGGTAGACCATGGTAGTCATTAAGCTGGTCTTCCAGGTATCCTAAGGTGCTCCCGGCATGGGGGATGGCTGGTGTTGGGTGCTCTGGAAAGAATGAACAGAGAAGGGAGGTGACACTTTGTGTTCACTTGGAGATAGGGAGAGAGGTGCAGCTGATACAGGAGGTGTGGGATTCACTGGGATGGATTCAGCACAGGTGTGAACCCAGCCCACAGATCCAGGACCAGGCATAAGTGTGAGCCCAGCCCACAGATCCAGGACCAGGCATAAGTGTGAGCCCAGCCCACAGATCCAGGACCAGGCATAAGTGTGAGCCCAGCCCGCAGATCCAGGACCCAGCACAGGTGTGAACCCAGCCCACAGATCCAGGACCCAGCACAAGTGTGAACCCAGTCCACAGGTCCAGGACCCAGCACATGT
Source organism: Montemys delectorum (assembly GCA_019843815.1). Lineage (NCBI taxonomy): Eukaryota > Metazoa > Chordata > Mammalia > Rodentia > Muridae > Montemys > Montemys delectorum. The sequence goes on from JADRCD010220120.1 coordinate 17,491, forward strand.
GTGAACCAGCCCAGGCAAGCAAATCCCACCAGAGGCCACAGGCAGGTACCCTGCTCTCCTCAGCCTCAGTTTCCTCTACAAACACAGAGCAATGGAGCCATTATGCAGAGAACTTCCCTGAGAATAACAATGTAGGATCAGGTGAAGCTGCAAAGAAGCAAGAACTAGTGATGGACCAGGAGGAGGGGAGAGCCTGCACAGGGGCAGCCACCCAGGCATTAGTGTGGAGCTATCATGCAGCTATATCTACTGTTCGACAAACCGACCCTGGGAAGTGACAGGGTTAATCGAGTCACTTTCCAGATTGTGCAGTGACATTCGCTTTATTTTTTAAAGGTGGGGGAAAAAAGCCTGCCAGGTCTCATTTAGAAACTCGAACATTCTGAAAACATTGGCTAAGAGAGGGGGCTGTGCCCACTTAGAAGAATCCTCTAACTGAGCGATGCTAATCCAAGATGACAGGGGTATCTCTCTTTTTAAACCAAGAATGCAGACAGTGCAAATTGCTCTTCTGGGATTGATGGCCTGGGATGCTCACTCGGTAGGGCGCCCAGCAGCTCCAACCCCCTGGAGAGAGGCAGATGATGACACCCCCACCCCACCCCACCCCCACTCCTGTCACAGCAAACGGCAAACGTGGCAGGAAGTGGAACCATCAGAAATGCAGTGCTTGGTCCCATTTAATCTTTTCACAAATGGGAAACAGAGGTCCAGAGAAAGGATGTACAAAATTCCCTTCAGCTGGTGGGAAGTCCCTGGGCATTCCCACCTCCTCCATCAGTGAGGTACTTGTCTACTGCCAAGGCAGGAATGGCTTCCTGACACTTTATCTTGCAAGGAAGTCCTCAAGTTCAGGATGTGCCCAGGAGCGTACTGTTTGGAGTTCCTGAGTCCTGGTGTTCTGGGCAGGCTGATGACAGAAATCATTAAAGGGGAGAGGGGTTCATGGAAGTCGCTACCACACTAGACGAGAAGGCATCTGAGAGTGTCCTGAGTCAACTGGAGGGACATGAGGACAGCTTCAGACAATTACGGGAGAGTGAAGACACGGGGCCTTTACAGAGCAGTACCTGGAGGCTTACAGCATCGCCTCGGGTGATGACAATCTGAAACCAGTCACGTGTTCACACTGAAATAAATGATGGGACATACCTGACATGGAATACTACTCGGGAGTGAAAAGAAGCAGGTGGGGTCTGGAGCAGCATAGGAGAATCAACCATGCTAGTCTCCGTAAGGGAAGTAGGTCAGCAAGAGCATATAGACCCAGGATTTCACCCATGCGGCATTGCAGAAACAGTGAAACAAGAGACCCAACAGCCAAGCTGGACCTGGTGGCTCAGACTTGTAACACCACGTGCTCAGGAGGAGCTAAGACAGGAGGATTGCATACTTAGGCATGTCTGGGATAAACGATGGGTTCAAGGCTAGCTTGGACTTCTTAGTGAGACCCTGTCTTAAAATTAAAAGTTTTGTTTTGTTTTTTAAAAAATGAGTACTGGGGCCGAAGCTCAGGGGGCAGCCCTGGCCTAGCATGCCAGAGGTTCCGGGTTCCCCGTAGACTCATCAAGGGTTGCCGGGCACAGAGAGGAAGCAGCTGTGCTTGCAAAAGAGCCGGGTGTGTGTGTGTGTGTGGCAAGTTGGGGGGCACCAGGAACTGTCTAAAATCTAGATCACGACTCGGAATTAGCACTGTGGCTGAGTCATGTTTGACTTGCGTGAACTATGTTGTGTGGAATCAGGATGGGTGGACAGCATGCACATTGTAATTCAGAATCAGACAAAGCTAGAAAAGCCGGGCTGAATGAAAGGCTCGAACTGAAGCCACTGGGAATGGACCAGCAACCGCCAAACCCTTAGTGGTGGTTCTTGGTGTAAAGCCCCCAAGTCCCAGGAGAGTGTTCCATTGGCTGCGTTTGGCCTTCAGGCCCGCCCTTAGCTAGAATTGGAGAAAACCACTTGATTGACAGTCTTAAGAGCTTGTAGGAAGGATCCATTATCCAGCTGCAAAACACTGGGCCAGCTGTGGTGCTATCAATTTAGAAGCTCACCCTTGCTGGAGCCTCTGATCCAGGGCGGGAGCGATACCCTTCCAGGTGTGAACCGGATCTCCCAACACCAGGATGATCCAACCTCAGCGTGTCTCACTGATTGCTGCTACAATCCCGCAGGAAGCTCAGGATACAGGGGGTTGACAGTGCAGTGAATGTGTTTGAATTAGACGGACAACTTCAGTTGGGGCCCCCGGAGGCTCATTTGTTCCCCTGAAAGAAAGAGCGCTTGGCTCTGAATGACTGAACTGGGTGTGTCTTGCAGACACAACCCTGAGTCAGAGGGAGGGATGAGGAGCTGAGCAACCTCGCAGAATCCGGGCGGAGGACCCCAGCATCCCAGGCAGCCCCGCTGGGCCTTGGAGCTTGGGTGGTCACCTATGCCCTTACTCATCTGACCTTCTGTTATATCCCAGCAGTGTTGACTGCTGTCTCCCATCTCTTCTGTGCTCTGTGACCTTGGGCCATTTGCTTCACCTCTCTGAACCCTGCTTTATAGAAAGCGGACCTTTTTTTCAAGCGCTTTTGGAACTTGAGTCTGAGGAGGTGATGTGGTCCAACAGCAAGCATCATTTATCCCAGCCCACCGGAAGCAGAGGAAGGCAGATCTCTGTGAGTGCAGAGGCCAGCCTAGTCTATAGAATGAGTTTAGGCCAGCCTACTGAGACTCTAGCATTTTTTTTTTTTTTTTTTTTTTTATTAAAGACAAAATAAACAGGACTGTGAGGTATACAGAGCTCAGCGTGCAGTCGGGAAACCACAGGCTTCAGATGTGGAGGCCCCGGGATCTTCTTTCTTCCTAGCCCCATTTGTGGCCTTGGCAGGGATATGGTGCTAGTATTCACAGAAGTATTTTCTGGGTTGACCGTGGGTGTAGGGGGGGCGTGTCCCTTCTCTTTTCTCGGTACTTCCTCCACCCACGTTACCAGCATTCCTCTATTCTGGAGAATCCCCACGTTTCTGTGAAAGCTCGATTCTGAGAGCGTAGAACAGTCCATTCATTCCTAAATTAACCTTCTCCTAAGTGAGGCGGAAGATCGTTTCTCCACTTAAAAATGTCTCCTCCCAGGGAACACTGAAACCTTTAAGGGCAGCAACCCACCCCCAGCTGGGGCCGGCGCCCCTCCCAGGACTGCGGGCAGCTTGGGCTGGATTTTTCCAAATCCTCCTCTGCGTGTTTACCTTCACACAGTGAGCACATGTTTACTGTCTGTCCCCACACGACAGGGCTGGTCTGTAGAGCCCCCGCCCCCGCCCTGCAAATTGCTCTCTTTGCTCAACACTGAGACTCAGAATTCCTTTGGGCTCAACACAGAGAAAAGAGCTACTCCTGCCTTTTTTTTTTTTAATTGAGGAGGGATTTAATTCAGGGCCAAGCTAGCCTTGTGCTCCTAACCCTGTCTCTTCTTAAAAATAAATAAATAAATAAATAAATAAATAAATAAATAACTTCTTAAAAAAAAGTGTAAGTGTGTGTACCTGCTTGCTAGTCTGGATGTGCACACACAAGGTCTACATGAAATTTCTTTTCTTGCTTGTTCTCCACCTTATTTATTTATTTATTTATTTATCTATCTATCTATTTATTTATTTTTGAGGCTGGAAAGATGGCTCAGTTGTCAAGAGCTCTGGCTGCTTTTGCAGAGGACCTAGATTTAATCCCAACACCCCACATGGCAGCTCTCAACTGTCTCTAACTCCAGGTCCAGGGAGATCCGAAGCCCTCTTCTGACCTCCGAAGGCCCCAGGCTCATACATGGTGCATACATACACGCAGGCAAAACATCTGTAAACAGAAAATAAAGATGCATACATCTCTTTGAAAATGTCGTTTTTCATGCCCTTGCTCACTCTCTCTCTCACCCGCTTTCTCCTGCTAAAACCCTTCCTTTCTTAACAAGCCCACTCCTACCTCAATGTCTCTCTCCCTTTGATCCACTTAGTTTCATTGAGTTTCTGGCATGAACATGAGTGGGAGGCTGAAATGTGGGCAACTTAGGAAAATGACACCCCCACCCCCACCCAAGTCCGGTCCCTAGTCCCTAATCAGGTCTTATTCAGCTCCTCCCTCCTGCTTGGTACAAAGTCTGCCTTTGTTTGTTGAGAGGGGTCTCTCGCTGGCCCTGAAGTGTACGCCTAGATTGGCTGACCAATGAGCTTCAGAGTTCTGCTTTCAGCTCCGCCCCAACCCCAGTGCTAGGATTATGGGTACATCACTGTGCTCAGTTCCGGGGATCCGAATGGAGGTCCTCAAGCTTGCTTGGTAGGACTTTACTGACTAATCTTCCCTGTCCCCTACCCCTTCCCTTCTTTTAGTTGCTAAATTATCTTGGACGTGGCTAATTTATCAAAGCCCTCTTGGGTGCTTAGGTTGTGGCTGGTGTTTTATATGACATTCAATGCTGTTCAAAGTGAATTGTTCTCAAGCTCTTTCCAGGATGTGGGTCTGAGGAGGTAGGATCTTCTAGAAGCATTTTTAGGACATCAACAGAGACTAAAGTCTCCTGCCCCCAAGGCTCGCAACCTGAGTTCAGTCCTCAGAACCCATAGTGTGAAGAAGAGAACTGACTCCTACAAGTTGTCCTCTGACCTCCGTGTGTGTGTGTGTGTGTGTGTGTGTGTGTGTGTGTGTGTGTGTGTGTGTGTGTGTGTGCGAGAGAGAGAGAGAGAGAGAGAGAGCAAGTGAGCTGTGGGGGCAGCACTGGCATGTCCTCACACATACAGGAATAAAGAAATAAATGTGAAATGTGCTGTTGGGGGAACTGCATGCTTCAGGTGTGAGATCCACCACTCACTGCTGGCCAGATGTGCTTGGCTTCCTCTGCCTGTGGGTCAGTAGCTGCAGAGGCTTCTGAACTTAACCCTGGCTTTCTGCTTTTGTTTTTAATGTGCTGACACTATTCCTTTACATGCTGTCATTACATGGATATCATTAGCTACAAATCACATGCCAGATTAGCTATATATCACATTTAAGGTGGTTTTGGCAGATTCGCAGGTTTGGGCAGTCACCACCACACTCTAGTTTTATAATACTTTCTTTACATGCCCAAGGCGATCCCTCATCATTACCACCCATTCTGTGGCTTTTGGTGGCCAAGATCCACTCTGTCTCCAAGGATCGGCCTGTCCCGGCATCACGGAAGCAGGGCTCCGTGGCACCAGGATGGGCAGTGGGGGCTAGTTCTTCCTGCCCACATGCAATCCTGAAGCTCAGTAATCTTTCCCCCTCTAGTAAGCAGCCTCCTTCTGAGAGTGTTCAAGGTCTACCAAGTGTGATGCTAGACTCAGGGAGAGTTCTGCCTTGTTGTTGCTGCCCACCTTGCGGAGGGGAAACCAAGGCTTGGGGTAGTACTGTTGAGACCAGATGAAAGACAGGGAAAGTTATGAGGCTATGAGGAGGGACATGGCCGTGACTTCAGTCTGTCACTGACAGGAATCAATATTTCTTCAAAGCTAAAGGCGGCGAAGGTGACTTTCTAAGGGGCAACGTAGAGGTACCCCTTTCTGGTGATACCTCAGACATGGTTGTTAAAACACCTAATGAACCACCCAGGATGCGCTGTAACCTCATCACACTGCTTTCTGCAAACTGTGTGCTTCTCTGATGCTCACAGGCAGGGTTATAATTCTACTTGGAATTTTAAAGTACCTTTTTTTTTTTTTGAGACAGATTTTTATGGCACCCAGGCTGGCCGTCAGTCTCTCCACACAGCTATCCTTACGATATTTAGATACATACAAATGCTTTTGAGTGTTTGTTTATTTTTTGTTTTTCAAGATAGGGTTCCTGTCTTGAACTAGATTCTGGCTATCCTGAAGCTTATTTTTAAATCAGTCTGGCTTCAAACTCACAGAAATCTATCTCTCTCTGCTTCCTGAGTGCTGAGATTAAAGGCATCAATGTACCTGTGACGCTTCTCTGTTTTAAAGGATATTTTTATTTTATGTGTTTGAGTGTCTTGACTGCATGTACGTGTATCATGTGTATACAGTACCTGTGGAGACCAGAAGAGGGCGATGAGACCCCTGGAAGTGGAGTTACAGATGCTGAGTGGCCTTGTGGGTGCTGGGAACTGAACTCAGGACCTATCAAGAACAGTAAGCTCCCTTATTCTCGGAGGCATCTCTCTAGCTCCCAGTCCTTTTCTTAAAAAACTCCAACTTGGTCTCATCCTGGTTGGCCCTGGAATTCTTTGCCGTGTAAGCCAAGATCCAAGCTGCACCTGAGTAGACTTTCCTGTGAGGAAATCCTGCTGGCAGTGTTGTGTTGCCTTCTGTGACACATCCAAGATCACAACAGAAAGTAGCTGGCAGAGCTGAACTTGTCCTGTTGCTGGGCTGTGACACTGCTAATGGAAGGTTTAAAGGGTCTGTAGATAATTACTGCTAAGTGTTATTTGGAATCTGGAATCACCTGGGAGATGGATCTCTGAGCATGCCTGTGGGGGATTACCTTGAAAGTCATCATCTATTGATATGAGAAGATCTGCCCACTGTGGGTAGCACCATTCCTTAGTTGGGACTCTGGAATCGATGGAGCAAGACTTCTTCTTCTTCTTCTTCTTCTTCTTCTTCTTCTTCTCCTCCTACTCCTCCACCTCCGCGATCATTCGAGCCTTCCTGCCTTAGCTTTTCTTCTTTCTCAATTGTAGATGCAATATGGCCAGCTGCTTCAAATCGCTGACCCCATACTTCCTCCAAAATGATGGACCATAACCTTGAACTGTGAGCTAAAGTAACCCCTTCCCTTTTAAGTTGCTCTCGTTAGGGGTTTTTATCACAGAGACAGAAGAAAAGCTAAGGCAGGAAGGCTCGAATGATCTCTCAGTTGGTTCCGTATCTGATATGCAAGCCTGAGGGCCTGAACGTTGATACCAGAATCCACATAAGAGCTGGGTACCATAATACACACCTGTATGCACCCCCAGTGCTGGTCAGCATGGACAAGCAGAGGATATTCGACATTGACCTCTGGACAGAGTGCTGTTGGTCTTCCAGTCAGAGCACCATCATTCTCCACCCTTCACCTCCCCTGCAGCCTGGATGTGCCATCCTCTCTGAAGGCCTGCAGGGTCTGGACTACCCCTTGACATTTCCACCCATCCCCTGTGCTAGTAGCCCCACTCCACCCACCATTTCAACCAAGAGGAGTGGCCCAGATGCCTTGAGTCCCTCACACCAGATCCTGCTCATCCCTGTTAGTCACAGTTGGTAGAAGAGGGAAGGCCTCCTAGTACCCCGTCTCTGTCCCACCCTTGGCCCCCCCCCACTCCCTTCCATGCAATTCAGAGTCAGCTCTGACCTGGGGACCTTTACTCTAGGGGAATGGATAATGTCTGAGAGCCCAGTCAGGCTGTGTGACCTCAGGTTTGCTCAATCTCTGAGTCTAACCTTCCCCTTCTTCCTTCCCTTTCTTGTTAATTTTCCCTTCAGCTTTTCCTAACTCATCTTTTTATTTTATTTTTCATTTTATTTTTTCCTGTAACATCAAAGGCATTTTGGGCGCCCACAGTCCATGACAGACCACAGGTCAGATGCGTCAGCCACAGCCCAGAGGGCCTCCCTTGCTGGGAGGAGACTGACACGGGCCCCGAGGGCTCCCCTCTGGCTGGTAGAGACAAACCATTTATCTGACGCACTTGACTACGTGACGTCAGGCCGCCACTTCACCTCTAGCCTCTCTTACATCGTTTAACAAATGGCTAAACTCATGTAGAGAGGGCTTCCACAGGATTCGTGGCCATAAATGGAGACTTCGAGTCTCCAAAAGCTCACCTTGGTCACTACTGTGACGCAACTGAGGACGATAGGTTCAGTGCTCTGGCTCAGGCACACAAGGTCCTCGGGGGACAGGGAGCCCTGAGGAGCATCCCAGCAGACTGTTGAGCACTGTGACCCGCTTCTCATCCCTAGGGAGCCCACTCTGCGAGGAGGTATCAGACTCTTTGCAGGCATCTTCATAAGGAAGTCCCTGGTGATGGTCACATTGCTTCTTTACTATGTGACCAACTCGGGGTAAACGATATCTAATCCTCTCAGCTGGAGATGAGTCCGGCTCACAGAGGAAGACCCAGAGCTCAGAGAGGCCTAGCAGCTTGAGGATGTTCCCACAAGCCATGGCGAGCTGAACGACTGCACAGTCCGTTCCCAGCAAAGTATGGCAAAGGGCTCCACACAGTGCTCTCCAGGGACCTGCGACCCTTGACCACCTTCTCTGCACCACCAAGGCACTTCTGAATCTTATTCTTTTAATTTAAAAAATAATTTAGTTTTATGTACGTTGGTGTTTTGCCTACATGTGGATCTCTCTCTCTCTCTCTCTCTCTCTCTCTCTCTCTCTCTCTCTCTCTGTGTCTGTCTGTGTGTGTGTGTGTGTGTGTGTGTGAGGATATCAGATCTTGGAGTTACAGACAGTTGTGACCTTCCATGTGGGCCCTGGGTGTCAGATCTTAGAGACAATTGTGAGCTTCTATGTGGGGATCGGGAATTGAACCCAGGTCCTCTGGAAGAGCAGACAGTGCCCCCAACCGAAAGCCATCCCTCCAGCCCCCACTGCCCCTGTGAGGTATGACACAGCAGGGCCTCACAGACTTTCTCAACTGAAAACTGAAGTCAGAATCAGGCAAGGGACCCAAATCACAGGACAGGGAACCAAGTCTCTGAGTCCACCTCTGCTCTGGTCCCAGCCTGACACCTTACTTAAGTCAACGGACCCAGCCCAGTATGGCTTAAGGCCCTGAGCCACCACTCGGGTGCTATAGGTTCTGTAGAGAGAAACAGAGAAAGGATTCAAGGCTGGCCACAGAGTGAGGGGCAAGCCTGCAGTTTCATGCTGAGTCCCTCACAGGCATCCCAAATAACTGGTGGGACATCCCTACCATCTGCTCAGTGAACCACAGCTTGCTAATGCCTGCTCCAGTTCCATCAAGGTCTAACCCCACCTGGACCACTCAACCCATGCACGGTGACCCAGTGCATACCTCCATTGTACGGGTGGGAGACGCAAAGGTTAAGGGAGGCCCAAGCCACACCACTGTTGGGGAGCCCAGACAGGGCTTTAAGGAGGAGGGGCTGCCACCATACAAATAGCGACACAGGGACACTGTGATAGCAAGAGTGACAGGGCCTCCACATCAGCCTTAGAGGAGCTGGCTATGGGCCCTAGGGTCGTTGGAACAAGGGGCTGGACAACTTCATAACATTCCTGTTCTCTGAGGCAGTCAGGGTGGAGACAAAGGTAGGAAGAATGCATGACCAGAAAGGTCAGCAGAGACATCTCTCACCTTCTCTGACAGGGCTGACACCCTTAGGCCAGCCTGGGCTCAAGAGTCCCTGGGCGTTGGCCGCTTTGACTATTCCCCATTCAAACTTGTGAGGAATGAATTCTTGTCCTTATTCCTCGCAGGATAGAATGGAGGCCCCCAAAGATGAGACACCTCCCTGAGCCCCAGCCGTCAAGGGCAGAGTGGGTAATCAAGAATTGCCTCTTGCCTGATGGTCACTCGCCAACTCCTCCCTTCGATCCTTCACCAGTCACAGGGAGCAATTTCTATAACGACCACCATAAAGTGGGGTGACCCCCCCAGGGCCCCCAAGGACTGTATGGGTTTGTCCCGGCATCCCGAGTCACACTCAAATAAAGCCTGAGGGTGTCTTCTCAGGTCAAAGTGGCCAGTCATGCATAGTGTTCCAGAAAGGGGGCTAGGGGGATCCACAGGCTCAGGCCTTTTCAGGAAGTCCCCCACTCAGGCTCCATGGTGGTAAGGGAGCACAACAAGTTGTCATCAGAGAAGCCAGGATGGCAGTTGGTCCACGAGAAGGGTCAGAGGTACGGTCCCTGGGCTCTTCCAGCTGTAGGTCACAGTGGGCTAGCTACAGAGAAGGGGAGCACAGGGAGGGGCATGGGAAAAGGGATAGGTAAGTGGATGGTCGAGCAATGGGTGGGTGGGGGATTAACGGAATGAGTGGCTGGGTGGGACAGGAAGGATATGGGTGTCTGTGGGTGTCTGCATGCCAGTACCTGTGCCCCTGTCTGCCAAGAGTCTATAAGCTCCCACATCCAGATACCTATGCATTTGAGGGCTATGTGTGGCTTAGTGGGAACCCAGCCCCATGTCTGGCTATGTCTATGTCCTGGCTTTCTGGGCTTGCAATGTGACTTAGTGTGGGATGTTGATTTAATCATTGTGGGTCCAAAAGTGTTAGTTGATTCTGTGGGACTATGTGTGGATCTCTATGACTACCTGTCGACTTGGTTGTGTGTGTGTCTGCTCCATGTGTATGTGTGTCTGGTGTGTTCCTGTGTTTGCAAGCAGTATGTGTGCGTATAGTGTACATGTGTTTATGTGCATGTGTATATATGGGTGTGGTATGTATGTACATGTGTATCTGTGTGTGGTATATTCATGTATGTGTGTGGAGAGGTGCGTGTTCTTGGCCACTGGTTTGACCTGTGAATCATATCTATGTGTCTCGTGTTCAGTGGCCTTGGTCTGATTTGGGTATTCGCGCGCTCCAGGCGTCTGTTCCGAGGTCGCCTTGTGTCCAGCAGGGGGCGCTCCCAATAGCCTGAGTTCCCGGACCTACAGACGGGGGTGTCCGCCCCGCCCCGCCCGGGGCCCGCCCGGCCGCCCTGGGCTATAAGTTCGCGCCGCGCGGCTGGTCCGCAGCACCGCGCTGGTGATCCTCGCTTGAGTGTCCCGCCGCGTCTGAGCTGTCGCCGCTAGCCTGGCCATGGCCGAGGGTGAGTGCCTGGTCCGCGGGGAGGTAGAGTCGGGAGCAGGCTGGGCTGTCTCCAAGTCTCCAGAGGAGAGCGACAGGTGGGCCAATGGGAGGCACCTTGCTGGACCTGAATTGTTGGCCTCAGTTTTCCCCAACCCAGGGCATAGCCGTTAATTCTGCCCCCTGCATGAGGTGAAAATGCTACCCGGAAGGTGTGCTGGGAAGGGTAAGGTACTGTCATCGTTCCCCCAATAGTAAGTAGTTAAGAGCTGGGTCCCTGCTGTGTGTCAGGTACAGAGGAGCCACTCAGGGATGCTGGCTGGCACACTTGGCTTTCCTCTGTGCCTGGAAAGGGGTACAACTTTCCTGGCTAATTCTGTGGTCTCAAATCGAAGGGACGTCCCAGTATCTGGTAGAACACCGTGGAAGCCAGGCCTGCTTGCTCTTTCCGGTCCTCTTGAGCCCTCGTGTTCTCCCAGCCCAGATCTTGATCACTTGTTGAAGCTCAGGGTTCCTTGCTATAAGTTAGGGGCAGTCAGAGCAGCCTTGGTACAACCACAGGACTGAGAAGAGTGGGAAGGGCCCAGGGTCCTGTTCGTTTCCTGCCCGCCTCCTTCATGTGCTCACAGGTGTCCATATGTACATGGTAAGCACACAGGATCACATGAGTCAGGACTTGTACAATGGAGGATGTTCTCAACACTGTCAGACCAGAATTCCAGCTGACTATCAGGTCAAGTCCATTCAGGGATGACATCTGCCTGCAATGTGACCTCAGGGAAGGGACTTGGGGCAAGAGAGGCCATGTGAAGGGGGATCTGAAGCAAATAGGGAAATTCCAGAGGTTAAGCCCTGCTGTGAGGCCTTGGTCACTCCCTTGTCTGAAACCTCAACAGGCTGTGATGTGTCACCTTGGGGATAAGGGGCTGCTTATCCCCAAGACAGTTTGCCATCCCTATCTCCAAAATCTGGGGGGACCTCAGAGATAGCCCAGGCTTACTGTGCTGGGGCTTCCTCCACCAAGGTCCCCGCTGGCCTCTGTGACTCTCAACCCGGGATACTGCACCCTCCAGCCTGTGTGGGTGGAGTACTCCACCCTGTCTCCCCAGGCTAGGGGATGGTTGCCACCAGGGTTTCTAGAAAAACTGACCTTTTCCTGCCTGAGCCTTTGGAAGTTGAGGACTTTGTGGGTCTGCCCAGCCTCAATGGCAGTGGTGTTAACTTCTTTGCTGTGGCACGGCCGGTCATGACCAGGGAGTCTTGCTACAAATCAAAAAGGCACTTGCTGTGGGACCGGGGTCTCAGACATTTCATTTGAGGTGGTTTTTGGAGAAGCCTTCTGCACTTCCAGGATGGTTTCCCTGAATTTGGAATTCTTGCACAGCAGGGGGCCCAGCACCTAGACTGGACGACTTTGGGCCAGTCCCTGCCCTGGACCTCAGTCGAACCACATGTTCTTCAGTGGCCGTACATCTCTGAGAGTGATGTGCCTACTCTCCACCAGGACTCCCTAGTCCTGACCCCACCCCCCACCTGTCACCTAGAGCTTGCCCAGGTCCTCAGCTCCTCCTGGAACTGAAAATAGAACTTCCCCAGCACACACCTCTCTCCTGGGCTGGGGCCCGTCTTGACTTCTTAGCGCCCTTTGAGGGTAGGAACACTTGTCTAGGATCACAAAGCAACACAGCAGAATGAAAACATAGGTCCTTAATACTCCCGGGCTGTCATTTTAAAGCCTTTTTCTTTTGGAGAATATTGGGCATCTGTAAAGTAGAGAGGATAGCGTGATAAATTCCTCTACCAACCCACTCCTGCCTCCCACCTGTGCTGTTCTTGGGAAGAAAATCTCATGGCATTATCAGCTGTGAGTCTATCAACACATGCATCAAAAATAAGGATCCTCCTTGGAGACGAGTCAGCAGAATCCCCCAGTTCTCCACTCTGTCACCAGTTCCATTCCCAGCTGTCTGTCTCCTGCTCACAGTAAATGTTTAAGAATCATCTTGTGAAATCGGTCTTAATAATAGCCGTACATCACAATGGTCAGAACACCCTCAGTTTCCCATTACAGGGTCTCCTTTTAAACTTTTAGTTTTTTTTTTTCTTCTTCTTGCATTTTATATGTTAAGGAGACCAGGTCCTTTGCTGAAGGTCTCCTAGAGTCTGAATTTTGTTGGCTGTGCCTGGTTCCATCCTTGAGCCTGATCCTTAGCCTATGGTATTTCCAGGACATTGAAAGTTAGGATGGCTCAGGCTGTCTTCAGGCAGGAGAAACTGGAGTTTAAGGCCAGACTGGGCTGCATAGTGAGATCCTGTGTGACAAAAGGGGAAGGGGAGGAGGGGAAAGGAAGGGAAGGGAGAGGAGAGAATAGAAAAGGAGGGAAGAGAAGAGGAGGAAAGGAGAGGAGGGGAGGGGGAAAGGAGAGGAGGGGAGGGGGG
>JADRCD010220121.1:6248-18880 GCA_019843815.1 Montemys delectorum
AGGCAGAGGCAGAGGCAGAGGCAGAGGCAGAGGCAGAGGCAGAGGCAGAGGCAGAGGCAGAGGCAGAGGCAGAGGCAGAGGCAGAGGCAGAGGCAGAGGCAGAGATAGAGATAGAGATAAAGATAGAGATAGAGATATTTATGTTGCACTACTTGTGGTCAAAGCTCTCTGATGGAACCATCACCTAAGAGAGAATATATTACTATTATTTTTCTATATGGTTGGCTTATGTGTCTTCTAAATACCTACGTTTGCATCTATAATTTTTTTTTCTGGTTCTAACCATGGTCAGAGGAGCTTCCTTTTGTAATGGATAGCGGTTAATACAGAGAGCAATTATTTTTCAAAGTGTTCAGAGAAAGCAATTTTGAATGTTTAGCCATAGATGGATCATTTATATGCACATTCCCCTCCCATGATTCAGGAAGCTCGGGAAAAGGGAGAATAAAGAATTGATGAGCTAGAGCAAGAGTGATTTGAAATAATGTTCCCTGGATACTATGTGGCTGTTGTATCCATCCAATTATTGCAGGGATGTTTACCTCCCTAAGACCGGGAAACGATAGAGAATTAAAATATTCCAGCAGGGAATGGGGAGGGGTTACTGGTACACTACAACTAGGCAAGGAGCTATTAGAAATTGACGAAAATTGAGGGAGGTAAAGCCACTTTTCATTGCAAATAATGTCACTGATGGGCTTCTCATACCCGAGTGAGAAACCCATGTCCATATCCATATGGGAAGCTCAGTGTCTTAAAATAATAAATAAATAATTTATTCTAAAGAAGCTATGAGGTTGGAAGAGTTGGAAAATGGAGTACATTGAATAGTTTTGTAAGAGGGAATTACAGGTGAATATCATCAATGCAATGTATACACATATAAATTTCAAATGATAAAAAAGTTAAGCACAATCAACCGTAATGAAATTATTTAAAAGTTTACACATCAAGAAAGATATGGCTTTGTTTTGTTGTTGTTGTTTTTGTTGTGGTTGTTGTTGTTTTGTTTTGTTTTGCTTTACTTTGTTTAATTTTGATCAGGCTTTTCCAAGGGATTCCCAAAACATTTGTTTTTGTTATTATTTTTGTCCTTGGTTGACCCTGAGAGGTTGAAGGTAAGTCCCAATACTGGTGATTTAGGTCCTAGAGAATACTGAGCTGGATCTGAGACTAGCAGACTAGCTTTCATCGTAATAGAAGTTGGTCATGCAATCTTCCAGAAGAGGGAAGCAACCAAAGGTCCTGCTCAGCTGTGATGCCTGTGAATCACAATAACAACCAGTATGACACAATATCCCTTAGAGTACTGTAATGGGATGTATACTTTGGGTGTAGCAAGCAGCATTCCACTTGACCTTAAGACCTTCTAAACATGAGAGAAACCATGCCTGGTACTAGAAACCTAGGCTACTATGCGGGGCTGTTCATGATTCTTGGAGAACCTAAAGCACCTCAAGAAATAACTACACAAAAATTACTTTACTGACAGATAATTACAGTACTCATCCCTCACCATGTAAGCTTCTCTTTGCAACTGACAGAAAGGAGTACAGATAGGTACAACTAAGGGAAACTGTGAAGCTTCTGATGTATGACTCACTGTTGCTTATGTATCTGGGGGAAATTAAGTGAAGAACTATTTCATGACCGTATGCATTGCAGGTTTACTCGCATTAGGAAAGAGATGTAATAACTGTCCATCAATACGTAAATGGGTAAAGGTATGTTTCATAAAAATACAAACTAAAATGTCACTAATCCAGAAAAGAAGGCTCTCTTGTGTTTTTGAAAGAAAAAACACCAAAATAATAACAAAGTAAGGTTATATCCTTTAATACAGCATCATTGTAACATAAGCTTGGTAATTGCCTAATCTCAATCAGCATAGCATTTGATAAAATCAAGATGACATTCTATTCAGCAAATCCATGGAATTTCATGGTGATATAAACTCTTAAACAAAAATTCAGCTGGGCAGTGGTGGCGCACACCTTTAATCCCAGCACTTGGGAGGTAGAGGCAGGCGGATTTCTGAGTTCGAGGCCAGCGTGGTCTACAGAGTGAGTTCCAGGACAGCCAGGGCTACACAGAGAAACCCTGTGTCAAGAAAAAAAAAACCTCAAATTTTACAGATTCTACTTCTTTATGAAGTTGAAATGGAAAAAGAATGCTCTCAATGCCCGCCAATGAAAGGCAGCACTAACATCTCACTTTAATATATACAAGGAAAAGCAAATTAGGACTAAAGACAGGTTTCACTGGGTAATTGTTTTTCATTGCTGTAAGGACATGACTTTGAATCTCCTCCAAAACCCATGTAAAGTCAGATGTTGTTCCATGAAATTATAGTCCTACCCCTTCTAATGGAAGGGTAGGTTGGATATATAGACAGAAGACTCACTGGAGGCTTCTGAGTCAGCCAGATTGACATTTGCTGTAGAAAAAAAATCAAACTGTGTCTTAAACAATGTAAATGGTGAAGATCTACAAAAGAATTCACCCTCTCATCATTACATGTGTGTTATGACACAGATACACTCCCATTCATGGACACATATGTGCATGGACAAATAAGATCACATTGTAGACATAAATAGACTAAACATAAATGTAAAATGTTAATTAAAAGCAAATAAAATAAGATACATGGTAATACTTGACATAGTCTGTTACATATTTAATTTTAGCTTCTCAGGGAAAGAAAACTTTCAGATGTTTTTATAGCCATTTGTCCTGTTGCTAGTAAATACCTGAAATAAATAAAATTAAATTTCACAAGTGTAAAACTTACTGCAATCTCTGGTTTTAGTATAACAAATTTGTTCCCTACAACGTAAACTCAGAAAGGTCTTCATTTTTCACTTTAAACTCTTCCATCTGCTGAGTGAGAAGAAAATGGCAGCTATGGTAAAGCTCTTAAACAGTTGTCACTTGCAGGTAAGCCCCCGGCATCTGTGAACCAATTCTGCTTCATAGCATGCTTTACCTGCCCACGATTATCCTAGGTGTTTGTCATGAAATTTCTGAGATTACTCAGCTGTTTCTCTCAGGCTGTTATTTTCAAAAATTGAGAGAATAGGTTGTAAGGAGGCACATTAGAAGTTAGACATCAAAAGTACAGGAAGCAGAGTTATCAAAAATTTGTTTTGTACCTGAGTCACAGAGAATATTATTCATCTTCAAGGCCTCTTTTCACAAAAAATTAATAAAATTTAATGAAAGTAGATAAAAAGTAGGAAGAAAGTGGATCTGATTCATGCCTACATTAGAAGTTAAAAATGATTTTTAAATATTCATCAAAACTAGCTTCATACATCACTTTAACAAAGATGTTTCCCATAACCATTTCATTAACATTACAAGACACCTCAGGTCCTATCTTCCCTGGCTCGCTAGCATCTGGATTATCTAAATATGATATTCAAGTTCCTTATGTTCATTTTCATGTCTCACATTTATCATTAAATATTTTCTGTTTCCCTCTATTAGAATATGAAGTCTATAAAAGAAGAGACATTGTACTTACTAATATATCAAATTCTCATTCTCAATAAATACTATTTTCTGGATAAATCTGCTCATGATTTCTTAAGAAATATGTTTTGAGTATAAATAAGATCAATCTGAGCTTAAATGTTTAAGTCCTAAAGTAGCCCGAACCACATATGATTACTTTTTCTGATCTTTTCCTGAACTGTGTGAATAATTTATATAATAGCTTGTATTCCAGGAAGATGTTAACTGCTTGAATTAACTGAGGAAATGAAAGCAGACAATCAATTATGGAGATCTGTGGGTTTTATCTTATCAAAGTCAGTATATAATATTCTGTATATAAATACATTTCCAGTTTCTTTTATTAATACTTTTGATTCAAATTCACACTTTCCTCCCATGTGTGACCATCTTACAATATGTGAAAAGTTTGGCCTGGCAGGTGATTCAATGTGTATGAATGCTTGCTATAAAAACCTAATCTCCTAGCTCCATTCTTGAACCTGAAACCCACAGTAGAAGGAAAGAGCTTAATACAGAAAAATGTCCTCTGTCTTTACTCAGGTGCAGTAAGTAGCATGTGTGTAAATCCATGCACATATAATTATAATAATTGTGATGATGATAATAAGTATAATTTAAATGTAAAAATGAAAATTATAACTTGAAATAGGATAAAGTATAAAGTATAACTTTCATTTTATATATGCTTTTTCATCTTTTTTTCCCTTCAACTATTCTATTTTAGCAATATGTTTGCTTTTTAATTAGTTATTGTTTCTGTCTCTCTTAATCATTGAAGCAGGATCACATTACAAAACTTTTTTCATGGACCTATTATCTGTGAATTGTTGTAATAGTCAATGAATTGTTTTTGCCTTTTCTTTTAACTTCTTTTCTTTTCTTTTCTTTTCTTTTCTTTTCTTTTTTGTTTTCTCTTCCTTTTTTTCCCCAGAATTTTCATTTCAAGTTCCCAAGTGTGTATATGTTCCAGTGTTGCAGTTTGTAAGTAAATACATGCTTATCAGTAATATAAGATTTCACACAGGTTCTCCAAGAGAGTCTCATTGGGGAAACAAAACCCTCTCAAGAGTAGCCACCATGCCTATCAGAAGATGGGCCAAGTAAAGCAAGCCCAATGACATTTTTGGAGTTTATTTATCTTCTAATTTTGTAGTGGGCCTTTTTTTCTTTTCCTTCTTTCTTTTTTGATTTTTGTTTCACAGGTTACTGGAATACATATTCATATATATTGTGACTTTTGCTTTTGTGTTGTAATTGATTCCTGTGTGAGAATCTCTGTGTTTCTGCATTTATAAATGTGCCTTAGGCTTTTTAACTTGGAACTTGTTATTCTATTAGTATTCTGAGTCCTAGTCCAATTTGAATGCTTTTGAATTATTATTATTATTATTATTATTATTATTATTATTATTATCTTCTTTGTTTTCTAAGGATAGATAGAAATGACCTGGCTTCTACTAGGAGGACAAGTGAAGAGGAAGTTGGAAGAGCTGAGGAAAGAGAGTCAATAATCAGAATATATTGTATGGAAAAGGTCTATTTCTAATCAAAGGACAAAAAAACTAAAATATAGCACAAAAATTAAACTTTCTGCAATATTTCTTAGCAAACGTATATGACTTTACAATATGTTATTATCAGAATGCTATTTATAAAACTTTGTATATGTATATAAATTATTTTCAGGAATTAGGTGAACTTTCAAATTAGGGAGAAAAAAAAGACTGCAATTCCTTTGTAAAAAAATGTCAACAACAGTTTAAGATCAGTGTACTAACTCAAATTCTGTTTGATTAATTATCCTGAAAAAGCATAGCCAAGCGCTATGCATAAGTTTTACAGAAATGTTTTTTTCTGACTCACTGAGGGTCACAGCTTCCTGAGGATTTGTCCTCAACCTTCAAGCTGCTGGCAGCAGTATCCCTAGGGTGGCTTATCTTTTAGCTATCACTATTACCACCTGAACAAGGCTGATTCATTTTGTGACTATTTTCCAATGCTTTAAAGCTATAATTTGTCTTTTCTGGTACTTTGAGTCAGCTGAGTCCCAAGAGCTTCTCCATCCTTTCATGCTCCTCTCCTAGGACTGAAGATTGAAAAGAAACTAGGCAAGAATCTCTTGCCCCCCATGATTAGAAGTTAGAAATTCTAAGAGACCTCTGAACATGGAGACTTGCTTTACAAAAAAATCACAATAAAAGCTTTTAAATCCTTGATCCTATCAGATGTAAGGTTAAATTCTTCTTAAAAAGGGACATCCTAACTGCATTATATTTATCAGAAGTATAATAAGCTTACTGGTATTGGACTTTGAATTTATATTGCAGTTTTGAGGTAGTTTTAAATCCTCAGTACAGAACAAAACATTATAAATAATACATTAAATGGAAGCATTTTAAAGTATAACACAAAATGGAGAGTGGCACTCTCCTACACAATTATTTAAAGAGCTTTCAGTTTTAAATTTCACATTAACTGCTTTAAATAGAGGGCAGCTTGCCTAGTAGGAAGGGAAATATACTTATATTCCGTTCATCTGAACTAGTTTATTCTCAAGGAGACCAAGTACCTTAATATAATATCACAAAAATATTCTCTATCTTGAATCCATCATTTTGATAGATCCATTATAGGAAAAATATCCATAGAAGTTTTGGGTGGGGAAGATTTATTGTTAGCAATTGGGGGGAAGGACAATGAGAGGTGTAATTAGGCATTAACTATGAAATTTGTTATCAAATCTCTTACTGTTAGGGACATAGTAGAAAAGGATTTTCAGAGACCGTTTGAGGAAGTCCTTAAATCAGCCTCATGGAATTAGATATTCCACAACTTTTCCCAGGAAATCACAGAGAAAGACAAGTTCATTACCTTAAATAATTTCTGACTAATACTCCTCTGAAGTATTTCTGGCTAATAGTCCTCCTCCAGGACTTTTCCTGTCATGCTAAAGGTTCCTTAGGACCAGACTACATTCCCTTCTCATCCTTCTGGTGATGGACGGAATAGTACTCTGATGCTCTAGACATCACCAATGTTTTCCCTATATCCCAAGATTAAGCTTTCCTTTAATAAAAGGTCCTGTAGATATAATTATTTATTACTAAATAAATAAAATGCTTTGAGACTGGGGGAAGACTGTCTTGCTCCCCAGTAGGGCATTCCTGACATGTCAAGGAGTCTGCTTGTGAAAGCTGTTACACACCATGTTTATTTCAGTTCAATTCTCTGGACTTTCCCAAACCATATGCATCTGTGTTTAATGTTTGACACATCAGTTTGAACATCAGTTCAACAGAGCCAGTAGAGCAATGATGCTATCCCCCCCCCCCTAAAATTATACTATGTTTTTTAAAAGCATGGAGTGGTCAGATTTCATGCCTCTTTCAGTGTATTTGAATTTTTTTTAAAAAAATAATTTCTAATATAAGATTGATAGCATATTGAGAAGATGGATACTATTCACTAGTTTTAATTAAGATTACTTACTGTGTAAGGAAATGTGCGTGTGTGTGTGTGTGTGTGTGTGTGTGTGTGTATGTGTGTGTGTGGTGTGTGTGTGTAAATAATTCAATGTTAGAAAAAGCTATTTTGAAATATTTGAAACTGGATATTTATGTAATTGGAGATGTATCTGTATTTAAGTGGCTATTTTGTAAAGCTCATACCACTTGTCACAAATTATATTTTCTTAAACTCTATCCATAGAATATTTATGAAAAGAGTAAATACAAGTATTGTTCCCAATAATTCAAAGTCCAAAAAATAAAGAAAATTAATTTAGGAAATAATATAAGTATCTATTGATACAATACATCAATGGTTTCTATTTAAAACCTATGAAGTGACCGTCCTCTCCTAAATACATGACATGCAATATTTGCAAAGTATACAATTCTAATTTAAAAGGGGAATTTCAGTATATTCATTTTCTAACAAAAAAGTAATATTTGTTTCAAAAACTATGAAGATCTCAAAAACATCTCTCCAAATATCTAGATAACATATGGAAGGACAACTCAGCTCCTCAAGTCAAGGCTTCTTGTATAGAGTCACTGAATACGTTTTACGAAGAGATGTTTATCGTGCATTTTTAATAACTTTCACAAAGTAGGTAATTTAAAGTGGAGAAGGCTCTCCTTCATGAGGTGTAAAAAAGGCAGAATCAATGAAATAATTTCCATGTTACAGTGAAAGAACAATAAACAACAACTCCCCATACACAATTACATTAGCAGACCAGAAAAGAATCCAGAGGAAGAGAGACAACACATGAAAAACCCATGGCATAACTAAGAATGAGAAGATGTATTAAGGACAATTTATAAATCACAGAGTGGAAAGAGAAGCAAGAGTTCATACATATTTCTTTATCAGCTAGTGTTGACATTTTTAGGTGAAAGAGTTTTGTGTCAAGGCTGTCGCCAAACTCTTGGCGTTCAATCCTCCTGAGTACTATGAAATAGGGTTTGTGATAGTAGGACCAGTTTTGCTGAAGATTTTGGGAATTAAAGTTAGGGTTTGGTTCGTATCAGATAAACAATGTCCCAACTGAGCTACAAACCCAGCACTTTTTTTTTTTTTTTTTTTTTTTTTTTTGAGTTTTCAAGACAGGGTTTCTCTGTGTATCCCTGGCTATCCTGGAACTCACTCTGTAGATGAGGCTGGCCTCGAATTCAGAAATCTGCCTGCCTCTGCCTCCCAAGTGCTAGGATTAAAGGCCTGCACCACCACTGCCTGGCAAGTCCAGAACTTCTTATAATCATTAAGTTTAAAATAAACCTAACTAAAAAATAAAAATGTTATGAATTTCAACCATCACAAACAGAAAACAAAGATTTTTATTAGAGACAAGTAGCTACTTTCAAAACTAAAAAATTGTCAGAAAACTACACATACATACTGTAAACTATAAGAGAAAAATGTAAAATGAAGCTAATATCATTAACATTGATAACTTATCAAAATATTAAAACTATATACCTCTTATAAAATTTTTCTAGCTTATGAATAAGAAAATTTTTTTTTAAAAAAGTAATGAGAAACTAGCAAAAATGGTAATAAACTGCCCTTGTATCTCAATGTGAAATGGAATTCACATTTTGTTAATAAAGCCTATGTCAAATAGTTCTGTAATCAACACAGAAAAAAATAGAAACAGATATGGAACTGGCATTCTATTACTTGCCACGTAATATATAATAAAAACATTTTTGACAACAGTTAATAATTTGGGAAAGGAAAAAAATGGCATACTTTCCAGCCTTGTATAGGTGAGGTGTGATTGCCTGTAGAAAGTATTTTTAAATTCTAACATACAAACAGACAAAAGAAAGGAAACTGTTTGCGGTTGACCATAATGATGCTGTAGTGTATTAGAACCCAGAAGACAATCAAGACATACTTCAATCTATTTTTAATTTTCTTAAGTTACACAGATTTCCTGTGTTTGTATACTGTGTCTATGTACATATGTTTAAGTGTGTATGCAGTTTTGTTGGAGGGACTTTGAAGATGCACATACCACAGTGCAACAGTGGAAGTCATAAGACATCCTTATGTGGCATTCCTCACAATACAACTTTTTGGGGGAGCAGCTAACCCTCCTAGTAGCTACTTTCAGAGCAGTTGACATTTTAGCATCCAAGGACATTCCTTTCCCTGTCCCTTATATTTCTGTAGGAATTTCTGGCTTCCAACCACTCATGCTGTGTTTTGGCTTTTATTTGAGTTGTGGGCAAGTTGTCTTAACTTTGGTCCAAAGGCTTGTGATGAAATTGCTTTTATCCACTAAAGCCATCTCCCAAGATATTCTATTTGTGTGTTTGTTTGCTTGTTTTTATGATCCAAAATTTCAAGGTAAAATGCTCTTTAAAATGCTCTTTATTTGAAAGGAGTACAGTAATTGAACAGTGTTGGAAAGTAGACAGTAGGATCTAATCAAGGAGAAAAGTCAGATTTTACTGTTAGGTTTTCAGGTAACTTTTATTTTAATGCATGCCAACTTACATACAAATATACCTGGATTTGAAGAGCTGTGTTTGCTATTTCTCTTGTGCATAATTTTTATTTGAAATATATTTTTCATAATTACATTATTATTATAGTTTTCCGTCTCATCTCCTGAATTTTGTTATCTATAATTGATAGGTTTTATTTGATAAAATAGGAATATTTTTACAAGAAATGATACTAATTATAAGGGAATACTAGCCCAAAACCAAAAAGCTTACAACTTGGCCTGCCTTCATTTTGGAATGAAAGTATTTGGAAATACGTTTTTATGGCCCATTTTGCCCTTTAAGATTTCATGTTACCTATAAAATGGATGCCACTGAGTGATCAACCTGTCCATAGACAAGGTTTTTTTGTGACTCTTAATGTGACTTTAAGTTCTTAGTGTTCTTTGAACTTCAGTGCTCTTGCAATTAATAAGTTATGGGAGAAAATTGGCTGCGAGGATTTTACCTGTGTGTGTGTGTGTGCGTGTGTGTGTGTGTGTGTGTGTGTGTGTGTGTGTGTGTGTATAGCATCCTCAGCCTCAGCTGGCTTTGTTAGGTACTTAAAACTTCAACTGGAAATATGCATTATTCCTTTCTCACGAACAGCATCATTCTCCAAGAGACTTTCCTGATTAAAGTCCTAGTCACAAAATTATTTCAAATCAACTTCGAAATAATATAATAATAACACTTTTGAAATATTTCAAGTTTAGCTTTCACAATTATCATCATGGTAACTTCAAGCAAAATGTCCCAAAAATGTTAATTTCAATATTGTGGAAAGATAAAGCTGCAAACTATTAGTCATATCCTTACCATATCTTGCAGAAAATAATAGAGAGGTATTTAAGAACTTTTCTATAATATCCTTTAAAATTCTATTCAGCAAGTTACTTCATATGCATTATGAATGTCATTAATACAATATTCTATGTGACAGTGTTTATATAAGCATTATAAAATTACTATATGAACTAATATAGATTCAGTTATTAAAGGCTTAAATAACATCTTTTTCTTCCTTTAGCTTAAAATAATACAAGGTTGTGGCTAAGTTGCATCTTTAAATTTAAACTCAAGGTTAATGCTTGTTCAAGTGCGTTAAAGAAGGGGCAACATCTTCATGCTGGCACAGTTTTGTTGCACATGTTTGAGGATTTATTACTGGGAATCCTGCCCTAGGTAAACACATTTGATACGTGAGCATGGCCTCTTGGCTTTGACATGCTCCACTCATCTGTTATGTTGGCATTGTTCCTACTTACAATTTCGTTGGAATTGTGCCTCAAGCTTTAAGTGCCAAAATTCAAAATTTAAATAAGACAGTGCATATAGGTTTACCTGGGCCAGATATTCTATATCATTGAAGCTGAGCAATAGCATAAAATTAGGCTTTATGATTCAACACAAAATCTGGCATGGGTTCAAGATGATACAATTAGCCTAATCATTATGCCCACCACATGCTTTTTTTGTGATAATAGATTTTGTCCTTTAATGAAGAAAATTATTTTAAAAGTCAATATAGGTCTTAAGTTTCATATAGGTTTAGTTTCTATATTGACATGTGTATGATTTTTATTTTCAAATGGGAATATAACATTTAAAATGGTATGGATTGGATACTCGCCTAAATTCCGCAGCCTGCATGCTGCCCAGGAATTACATAGTTACCAAGGACACAGGTGAAAATTTCACTCAAATATTCAAAACTGGTGTACATCCACACAACCCAGCAGACTCTAGACCTACGTCCCCACCCCACATCCCTTCCTACCCATTTCCCCACCTGGGCCAGACCAGTGGCCCAATACCAGCCCAAATGTTACAGCCTGCAAGCCCAGTATGTCCACAGTAACCAAGAGCACAGGAGGTCCACAGTAACCAGGAATACAGGACACCTACTCTAACCAGAGACACAGGAGGCTCACACTAAAAATAGATAAGACTGCCTGTCTTTAAGGAGACCATCTAACTCAGGTTACCAAGATCTACCTGCCTCCAAGGAGGCCTGTTACAGTCAGAGACACCCAAGACAGTTAACACCTAGAGAGAACCAAATGGCCAGCATAAGATCACAGCGACAGAATGCAATACAATTTGGAACCCATTTCTCCCACCATAGCCAGTTCTGACTACCCTGACACCCATAAAAAGCAAGATAAAGATGTAAAAGCCCATATCATGAAGATGATAGAGTCCTCTAAGGAGGATATAAAGAACTCCTTAAAGAAATACAGGGAAACCCAGGCAAACAGGTAGAAGTCCTTAAAGAAGAAACAAATAAATCTCTTAAAAAACACAGAAAAATAAAATCAAGCAGGTGAAGGAACTGAAAATGGAAATAGAAACAATGAAAACACAAAGGGATGTAACCCTGCACATGGACAACTTAGGAAACAGATCAGGAGCTCAAGAGATAGAAGAAAGGCATAGAAGATACCATAGAAAATACTGATACATCAATCTAAGAAAATACAAAGTATAAAAAACTCCTAACCCAATATCCAGGAAATTCAGGACACATTGAAAAGATCAAACCTAAGAATATTAGAAATAGAAGAAGGTGAAGAATTCCAGCTCAAAGGGCCAGAAAATATCTTCAACAAAATTATAGAAGAAAACTTTCCTAACCTAAAGAAAGAGATGGCCATACATATACAAGAAGCTAAAGAACACCAAATAGATTGGACCAGAAAATAAAATCCTCTCATCACATAATAATAAAAACATTAAATTCACAGAGCAAAAAAAAATATTAAAATTGGTCAGGGAAAAAGGCCAAGTAACATATAAATGCAGACAAATCAGAACTTCTCAACAGAGACAGTAAAACTCAGAAGAGCCTGAACAGAGGTCATGCAGACCCTAAGAGAACACAAATGCCAGCCCATGATACTATACCCAACAAAACTCTCAATCATCATATAGGGAAAAACCAAGATTTTCCATGACAAAACCAACTTTAAACAATATCTTTCTACTAATCCAGCCCTACAGAGGATACTAGAAAGAAATGTCTAACACAAGGTTCATAACACCCTCCCCCCCCAGTAAAAACACACACACACACACACACACACACACACACACACACACACACACACA
>JADRCD010220121.1:26261-37428 GCA_019843815.1 Montemys delectorum
CAATTCACTTCATTGAATAGAATTTTTATTTGATTGTGCTTGTGCAGAGTTAATTTAACTCTCAAAGGTATATTAAGAATATACAAAGAATTTTCTTTAACACAGAAGATTCAACTCTGGATACCCATTAGAATCATCACAGGTTGATTGAGAAAACATAGATGTCCAATACTGATTTTCAGAAATTCTGACTTTATTTGCCTAAGGTAGAGAAAAGGTTAAGTTACTTTCCATGTTTTTGTTGTTACAATTGTACTGTACAAAGAGAAGCTGAAAACTGCTAACACAGAGGTATGGTTCAAGGAGAAAAATGCAAAACAAAGAAACAAAACAAATAATTTCTTACAGTGTTAAATAGTGGAACTTTCTGTGGCCATATGCTATGTCACAAGTACTCTCTATATAAGAGAATAGTGCATATAAGAAAAGTGATATCACATGATGCAGAATGATTCTGTGTCTTTAAGATGGACTTTATGGTTACCTAAACCTCATAGGTGACCTACAAACTTTTAATTGGCTGATGATTATTTCGGGTAATGCTTAAATTCATTCTAATGAATACTATACATGATAAAGCTGTTTAAAAATTCAAAGAAAATAAGTAGATGACAAACAGAAAATAAGACTATCTAAATACAAACTAAAAAAGAAACATGATATAGGACCAAATTACCCAATTTGAGCTTGAGAATTTAGAAAGACAAAGCTTTTTAGTATTTGTTAAAATAATAACACTGAAATAGTGATGTTTTCTATTTGAATATTTCTGAAATTATTTTATGAGGTAGTTTTATTTCTCAGTCAATGAAAGAAATGTTTCTAATGTTTTGTTAACTATCATTTGGCTTTGAAGAGACAGAGCTAACACTTGATAAATTTAAACTTTCAAGTTTGAACCTCCAATATTGTCTTGGAAAGTAGAATTCTAATTTGCAGTATTACACTGTAGCAAAGTGAGCCCCATCTCTGTTGCTGGCAGCAAATGCACATTTCCAGCCCTAGCCTGTCAGTTGGCTGGTCGCTTGGTACATCTTTTGCCCTCCATCTGTGTATTGTCGCTCAGCTCCCTAGTCAAGCATTAGGTACAGTTTCAATGACACAGATGATGTCCTGTATTCTCACCTAATTTATTACTCTTTGAGTTTGGAGAACAAAAGCTTTATTCAGCTCAGGCCTATCCAGCAATTTCATTTCTTTTGAGTTTCCCTTCATTTTATTATGCTTGACTTTTTCTTTTATCCTGGGATTTAGCTTTTGCTTAGACCTAGAAATAAATCTTTCTCCTGCTTCTTTTCTACTTGCCCTTGACTGCTATGGAAACCAAACAGAGCTATACAAATACAGGGAAATGGTTTTATTCCCTGGTTGGAAGGTTGGAAAATTATTCAAGATCTTTTGAATATGATGAACTATTAAATGGCTAACAGAAAGAAAGAGAGAGAGAGAGAGAGAGAGAGAGAGAGAGAGAGAGAGAGAGAGAGAGAGAAGAAAACTGGTAAATATTGCAAGCCTTATTAAATTCTATCTAAATTGTCTTGGCTGTCTATTATAAGGCAACAAACATAAGGGTACCCTATATTGTTTGTCTCTCAACTGATATTATAAATATCTTACACTAATTGGAACCAGAAAAGAGAAAAATATTAGAAAGACAAATGATGTTATCTCAATAAAATGATATGAGAACAATTCACTTGATAATATTCCAGGGTATAGAAATACTAGAGAGTGATAGCTTGCAAAGTCAGACGTCAGGTTTTTTCTTATTACAATTGTGACATTTTACCAAATTATCATTTGTGATAGAAACTATTGCCTCAATTAATCCGTGAGTATAATCTGAAAAAGAATCAGAATGGAGGCATTATTGAAAATGTGACACCCTTGCTACTCTACCAACTTTCCGTGTCTCGTCTCACTGGTAGATATCATCTGGATCACTTGCTTTTTCAGCAGTTAATGAACCACGAGACTGCTATAATTAATGTAGAAATCAGAAGGAGAAATCTAAGTTAACATTTTATGAAATTGAAACTCTAGTTATTGTTTACATAAAACACAATGTGAAGTTCTACAGCGAAAACCTTTTGTAAGCATCTCCTGTCAATAAAAATGCTTGTAGCCAATGAGCTGAGGGGGGAAATAGGAAACTGGACTTCTGGCAGGGATAGAGAGAACTCTGGGAAATAGGAAGAAGCCCTGGAGATTTTTCCCAGAAGGCTCAGGTGACAGACATAAGAAAACAAGGAAAAGAAAACAGTCACATAGCTGAACTCGGGTGGAAAGAAAAGGAATAATTGAGTTAAGAGCTGTCAGAGAAGAAGCTGAAGCTTATGGCCTAAACATTTATTAATACATAATTAGTCTTATAGTCCTTACTGTGGGGAAGAGAGAAGTTCTGGGTGGAAAAGCCCAAGGTAACAAAGTTCCACAGTAGCTATGCTAACTGCAAAAAGTTCATAAAATTACATAGACTTTGGATCTGTACTTGATACATATTTTTTATTGATTTATAAGGTTTTATTTTTCCTTTTAATTACAAATAGCTTTTTTTCCTCTCACATAATATATCCTGATTATAGTTTCCTCTCCTTCCACTTTTCCAAGTTTCTCCATACATACCCATCCACTTCTATCCTCTCCCTTTTTGTCTCTAATTAGAAAACAAACAGGAACCAACCAACCAAGCAAACAAATAAACAAAAGGCCAATGAAATGATTCCTGATTATATTCTACTATAATCACAGATTGGTGCCTAGACCACACTCATTACAGAGGCTTCATTCAGCAACTGATGGGAGCAAATTACACAGAGCCTGAGAATACTGCATAAGAGTGGAAGGAAGGGGGACTCAGGCAGGACCAGCCAGGAGGCACAGGCCTCGGAAGTCACAGGGCAACAGGGACAGTATCCTCTCAGCCTCTAAGTGGCAGAGATGGATCCACAACCCTCTGCTCCTTCCCTGCAAGCGGAGAGCCTGTCTTCAGGGAGTGCTTTAACCCAGGGACTCAGATGAGATCCTCCATTTTCTCCCTGGTGACTTTACTTATTTTTTTATTAAATATTTTCTATATTTACATGTCATATATTTTCTCCTTTCTCAGTTTCCCCTCTAAAAAGAAAAGAAAGAAAAACAAAAAGAAAAAAACAACAAGAACAAACCCCTGTTGCTTCCCACTCCCCTTGCCTGCCACCATACCCTCTCCTACTTATTGGCCCTGGCATTCCCCTACACTGGGGCACAGAACCTTCACAGGGCCAAGGGCTTCTCCTCCCATTGATGATCAACTTTGCAATCCTCTACTATACACATGCTGCTAGAGCAATCAGTCCCACCATGTGTACTCCTTGGTTGGTGGTTGAGTCCCCGGGAGCTCTGAGGGTACTAGTTAGTTTATATTGTTGTTTGTCCTAAGGGGCTGCAAACCCTTCAGCTCCTTTGGTCCTTTCTCTAACTCCTTCATTGAGGACCCTGTACTCAGTTCAATGGATGGCTGTGAGCCTCTACTTCTGTATTACTCAGGTACTGTCAGAGCCTCTCAGGATATAGCTATGTCAGGCTGGAATGTCCTTCCTTCAGTCTCTGCTCCACAGTTAGTCTCTGCAACTCTTTCCATGGGTATTTTGTTCCCCCTTCTAAGAAGGAATGAAGTGTCCACATTTTGGTCTTCCTTCTTCTTGAGTTTCCTATGGTTTGTGGGTTGTTCTTCCTGTATTGTAGACTTCTGGCCTACTAACCACTTATCGGAGAGTGCATACCATGTGAGTTCTTTTGTGATTGGGTTGCCTCACTCAGGATTATATTCTCCAGATCCATCAATTTCCCTAAGAATTTCATAAATTCATTGTTTTTAATAGCTGAGTAGTACTCCATTGTGTAGATGTACCACAGTTTCTGTATCCATTCCTCTGTTGAGGGACATCTGGGTTGTTTTCAGTTTCTGGCTATTATAAATAAGGCTGCTGTGAACATGATGAAGCATGTGTCCTTATTACATGTTGGAGCATCTTCTTGGTATATGCCCAGGAGTAGAATAGCTCGGTACTCAGGTAGAACTATGTCCAATTTCTGGAGGAACTGCCAAACTGATTTCCAGAGTGGTTGTACCAGCTTGCAATCCTACCAGCAGTGAAGTAGTGTTTCTCTTTCTCCACAACCTCTCCAGCATCTGCTGTCACCTGAGTCTTTTATCCTAGTCAATCTGACTGGTGTAAGGTAGAATCTCAGGGTTGTTTTGATTTGCATTTCCCTGATGACTAAGGATGTTGGACATAGTTCTACAGGAGGACCCAGCTATACCACTCCTAGGCATATACCCAGAAGATGCTCCAACATGTAATAAGGACACATGATCCACCATGTTCATAGCAGCCTTATTTATAATAGCCAGAAACTGGAAACAACCCAGATGTCCCTCAACAGAGAAATGGATACAGAAACTGTGGTACATCTACATAATGGAGCTATGTAGTGCTCAAAAAAAGAGACTTGTCATGAATGCCCTGCAAAAGACCCAACAAGCAGCTGAAAGTGTCAGATGCAGATATTTGCACCTAACCAATGGACAGAAGCTGCTGACCCTTGTAGCTGAATTTGGGGAAAGCTGGAAGAAGCAGAGGAGGAGGGCAACCCTGTAGAAGGACCATCAGTCTCAATTAATCTGAGATCTCTTAGACACTGGACCACCAACCTGGCAACATGATATGAAGCCCCCAACACATATACAGCTGAGGACCACAGGGTCGGGGTTCAGTCAGAGAAGATGCACCTCAAGACAGTGGAGACCCCAGGGAGTTTGGAGGCCAGGTGGAGTGTGGTGAGGACATCAGAGGTGTGTGGAGGAGGTATGGAATGTGGAACAGTAGGAGGGTGGACCAGGAGGAGAATAAAATCTGGAGTGTAAATAAATAAATAAATAAATAAATAAATAAAAACAAATAGAAACCTCAGCCAGCTTTTGAAACTACACCAGAAACTTCTGTCCTCCACAGGAATAAAAGCAACAAACAATTGCTATAGCCTGGAGCATCTCGAACCTGGGAGTGGAAAATCATGAGGTGAACTCAGGAATGAAGGTTTTCAGAGTCATTACCTGGGCTGGGAATGGTATTCCCTGATACAACGTTTCTTGAGTGCCTCATGCTTCTGCAAGTAATCACTCAGTCATTCATGCCCTGGAAGGATCCCAGAGATCACTACGATAAACTTATATTTAATACCTTATTTGCCTTATTTGGTTTGTCTTGGATGTGCTATCTGGAGGGAATATATGATTGTTCACATTTTTTTTTTCAGGAAAAGTAACATGATCAATAGTATTTAAGTAGTCTTCAAAACAATTCCAAAGTGGTACTTTGGTGTTTAAGAAACACTTTGACAAAAGTATTTTCTTTCTTTCTTTCTTTCTTTCTTTCTTTCTTTCTTTCTTTCTTTCTTTCTTTCTTTCTTTCTTTTTTATTATAAATAGAACAAGGTATATGGGACTAAATAATTACTTAATTTAAAGATTTTTTTTTATTGAGTATATTAGAGAATATAATATGTACCTAAACAACAAGACTACATACCATATTAATAATCTGAGACCAACACCTACATTCACAGCCTAGCTATGGGCTGTGTAATGTGCTTAGAGCTACAAACCCACCAGGTTAGATAGGCAATGTCCTTATCCATGTACTGATCAGATATAAGTGGATTATGGGTTTTTTGAGTCATTTATTTTTCTCTTTTCAGACACTATGTACAACTGACACAACTCATGTTCAACGCAGCCAATATCTGTAATAATTCAGAAATAAATTTCACAGTGAATCATTACCCTCGGTTTACTGAATCTAGGAATGACATTTGAAAGGAGAGAAAGATATAGTGATAAGCAGCCACGAGCCTCTGGGACAAGACTTGTCTCTGGTTTCTCTTTTACAGAAGAAGCGTAGTCGATCCTTATAATTGGAAGCTCTAAACCATGAGAAGGGGTAATCAAGTTCCCCTTTATTTAAACAAAAATCAGGTAACTGAAACTTCTCACATATATCCTTTTAAAATCACAAATCTCTTTACATTTCTAGGTCTCTCTAGAATTGTTTAAGTTGTTTTAGTAGAAACCTGACATTCGGATATCAGGAATTATCAATCAAATATATGCATATACATAAATTAACCTCCACATAAAAAGTTTTAGAAGAATTAAGATCCAAATATTATTTTGTAAATAATAAAATAAATAAAAAAACTAAAAAAAAAACACTATCAGGATCAAAGACAATGAAGACATATTAAGTCTTTTTAGTAATCCCATGCAGCTTTGTTTATAAATACCTTTATTCCATTAAATACCTAAGAACAAAAAAGGTTTACTTTTTTAGCATTAGCATGAAGCTCTTATAACTTTATTATTTACATTTATTTGAATGTGTGTTAGACTTTATGACTAAATTTGGGTCAAGTGACTTATTCTGAGATACCATTTGTTGCATGGGTACTTACACCTGATAATTTACAAACTATTTAATTCTGTTAGAAAATGCAAAATCGTCTTTAGCCCTTCTGAGAGTTCCTCCTCTCAGTTATTCTGGCCTTAGAACACCATGCATTTATTTTTTTATGTCTGTTCTTTTATGCTCTCTATTATATTTCTAAAACATGCCTGCTAGGTAAGAAATACTTGGTTGCAGAGGCAGCATTCATTTACCTCATGGGGTAAAATATGAGGATTAATCACATGCTGTGTGGAAAGCGGTGTTGCTGTGAGACTTGCAATAAAACTCAAGACTGATAGCAGCAAGCCAAAGAAAGATCCCATGGATCCATCAGTCTCCTCCAGGAGCATCACTTAAATCATGAAAAAAATTGTTTCTGACACAACAGAGACGACTACAAAAACAAACAGTATCTCCTAAGAGTTTCCTAAGATATACTGTTCTCTGAATATGAATTTTCATTGTAAATAGAATCTCTTTGATTTTCACTAGAGACCACAGAGTTCCAGAAATATAACTGAGGTGTGACTATTAACATATTATTTAAGAAAAATATATCTGTTACATTTCATTTATTTAGCCCATAGAGCATAGTTTTTCTCTCTTAGACATAGTTTTATTCCCCCCCCCCATTTTTTCTAACTGTCTAAATACTATAAGACACTAAAGCAAGCAGAAACCCAAACAAGTATTCAGCTCTGAGAGATGTGCTTCCTTCTGCATGGGGGAGGAATTGCTGTCTGAAATGACTTCAGTGGACCATGCAAGAGAGAGTGCATTTCTGGAGCCTCACACAGAAGGAGTTAAATGATGAGAACATTTAATTATTCTTTCGGTAAATACAACCTCAATATTTACTGGGACTATAATATCAGGACAAATTCATATCCAAATCTATGCACATACAAAGCTATCTAAAAGAAATAATTTTCCATAGAAAACAGCAGTGAAATTATCTTTTATGGCTCTCTTTTGTAAAATTCTTCTGCCATTCTCTTTGCCTGACTTCATATCTATCTTTTCCCTTCTTCCCACTCTTCTGGATTTGAATTTATGATTTTTCTTTTTTCTTTTCTTTTTGAGATTATAATAAAATGACACCCATTTATACTTTTTCTCTCCTCCTTCCAAACCCTTCTTTGATGTTTTTCAAATTCATGAAACCTGTTAATATAGTGACTATATGTAATATTACTATATATATTACATATAATAATGTACATACTATATATACTATATTATATTACATATTATAATAGATAATGTTAGTATATTTTAATATCATATGAAATGTATGTCATATACATCCACACACACATATATAAAATTAGACTGCTCTCTTTGGGGACAACTTTCTCCTTTTACTCTTGATATTCATAGTTGTCTGTTGTTTGTTTGGTTTCATATGATTTTTGGTGTTTGTGTGTAGAAGTAAAGTCAAGCAGGCTTTTCCCCAACTACTCTATCATGTTTCATGTCACAATCATAATAACATTGTTGTCCTTGTTTGGTTCATTTAGAGACAATCATGTTGGTGACACTTCATGAGTGCAAAATCTGATATTACCAGGAGACATAAGCTAATACCAAAGTCTGAATGTCTGGCTCTGACAATATTTCTACTGCTTCTTCTACAATGTTCAGAGATTTAGAAGAAGGAGTTCTTTGTATATGTACCCATTTTGTTTCTGTCTTAACCAGCATATGAAAACTAGAAATACTGACCTTGAATATGTCCAATGCCCTCCACTGTTTTCAGTTACTATAATGTATTTTAAATAATTACAGTAAAGATATTACCTAGTGAAATGGTAAGAAGCATTGTAATATATGTCATTACTCCTCCAGTATTCATAAATTGGCTAGTACTTTTATTTTGAACTGTTTAGAGGGCTGTTGTTGAAAATATGAGGAAATAATAGTGTACCATGAATAAAATCAACATTTCTAAACATCTAGCAAATTTAAACCACATATAGCGATTATTGTGAAGTTATAAATGTTCATTTTTTTAAAAAAAATCTCACCACAAAGCTTATTTTATTAATTTAAAATTAGTTATTTTAAAGATGCAATTTTTGAAAGCCAACTTGTCTTTTATTTCCTTCAAGTTGAATGCCATTTGGCCTATAACATTCATGTTTTTATTTGAGGAATATGTTAATTTACTTTCTTTGGTTATAACCAAAGGTAAAAAAAAAAAATAGCTTTATATGATGTTCCAAAATAAATAAAAATGTTTTGACTTTCCATGCTTTCATTATTTACATAGGCCAAGAAGTATCCAATGAATTCATTGACTAACCAGTAATAATAGAGAAAAGTCAAAAAATAGAACATTTGGTCATAAAAAGAATTAAATGTTCTAGTTTTAACATAGTATCTTTTCATCGAAACTGGTTTAATAGTTGTTCATAGAATCCTAGTAAACAAAGGTTAGAGAGACATTGCTGAAGGCTTTTTTTTCCCTTTTTTTTATTAGATATTTTATTTACATGTAAATGTTCCCCTCCAAAAAATAAACAAACAAACAAAAACACCAAGAACAAACCCCTTTTGCCTCCTCCTTCCCCATGCCTGTCACCCCACCCTCTCCCACTTATTGGTCCTAGCATTCCCCTACACTGGGGCACAAAACCTTCACAAGGCGGAGGTCCTTTCCTCCTATTGACGATCGAATTTGCAATCCTCTACTATATACATGCTGCCAGAACATTCAGTCCCACCATGTATAGTCCTTGATTGGTGGTTGGGTCCCTGGGAGCTTTGAGGGTACTAGTTAGTAATTGTTCGTCCTAAGGGGCTGCAAACCCTTCAGCTCCATAGAACATTTCTCTAACTCCTTCATTGCTGGTGGGATTGCAAACTGGTACAACCACTCTGGAAATCAGTGTGGCGGTTCCTCCGGAAATTTTTTTGGTTTTTTCAAGACAGGGTTTCTCTGTGTATCCCTGGCTGTCCTGGAACTCACTCTGTAGACCAGGCTGGCCCAGAACTCAGAAATCTGCCTGCCTCTGCCAAGGAAGTGCTGGGATTAAAGGCGTGTGCCACCACCTCCCGTGAAGGCTTTCTAAGGTATACTTAGATTATAGCAAGAAGTATTGATGGAGTGTTACGCAGTACTGACATATAGAAGAAATACCACATATTCCCTCTCAAATAAAACATAGAAAAAAGGAGGGTCTTGTTTCTTTGTTTCTTTCTGTGTTTCTTTCTTCCCTATTTATAATTTTCTCTCATACATTACATCCCAACTGGTTTCCCTTCTCACCACTCCATCCTGTATTTCTTCTGGCTATCCCTCCATTCATTCCTCCTAAATTCACTCCTCCTGCCTTCACCTCCCAGGGATATCAACTGAATAGCTGAATATAGCCTAACAAGTCACAGTAAGGCTAGACCAAAGAAAAAAAAATAGCCTAAAACCAAATCGAACAAAAAACACCACAACCACAACCAAAAAACCAACTACTCATTAGAAGGAAAGGGTCCCATGCACATGATAATTTCTAATGAACTATTGTGTGACTCCTTTTACATTAATGTAATTTTTCACATTAATTTTCATCAGTCTCAAAATACCTTTGACAATGTCAAACCTTACAGATGATTTTGTTTACTAGATGGTTATTTGTGGATGTTATCAACTACTCAAGTTAATGAGCAAAATACAAAATCATTGTCATTTCAGAATTATGCAATAACAATATAAGGACATTAACAGCTGACCATGTAGTGAATGTGCAGTAAGCTAGGAGCTGAGGAAGTACCTGCACTGAGATATGCAAGTTGCCTGACACGAGTTAGGTGACATAGGAATGAACCCAAAGTTCATCAGATACGACTTCTTTTTCTACGTTTTAAATAAGCAGAAGATTCAAAAATGAAAATTTAATTATAAATGACACTCGTATTTTATACTGTTCTGAGGAATTTTATCAAGAATATAACTTGAGAAGTTGTCATGGAGCTAAAAAATCAACAAGGGTTAATTAAAATTCATAAAACTAACCCTTTCTTCATGTTAAGTTCATAAATTTTATTTTTGAACTTCTATACAAGGAAATATCCTGTTTTCTTTGGTCGTATAGCCATTTTAAAAATAAATAGTAAGCTCACACAAAAAAAAAATCTTCATTTTCTTTTCAAAAAGTATATTCTCTTTAGGTTTCTTCAGAGATAGCTATCATTACTTAAGGGCACATACGCTAGGACAAAGACTCAAAGAAGACATGTTTGACCTAAAATTATGAAAGCAAAGTTTGTAATAATCAATGAACTAGTGACAATTCATAAACATGCTTGGAGCAGTTTTTTTATTGTGATTTTTAAATTAGAGGACTATTGTGACTGAGCTATATCCCTGGATGAATACAAGAATCTTAACAAAGCTAGAATACACCAATCTAAAGCCAATACCTTTGGAAACTGTATTATCCCAAACACATATGATATAGAATATTATTACAAGCACTTCACTGGTGTTTAAGTAAATGAAATATAGAAAGTTATAAATTCTTAATTTTTTTCAGAGATATGTTTTTTCCAGTCGTAAATCATTTAACTTTCAGTGCCTTTAATGTGTGTTTTAGATCCTGTGGCCTTTCTTAATTAGAAAGCAACAAAAAGAAAGAAAGAAAGAAAGAAAGAAAGAAAGAAAGAAAGAAAGAAAGAAAGAA
>JADRCD010220122.1:0-10258 GCA_019843815.1 Montemys delectorum
CATCCCCTCCTATATCATCCCCTCCTACTGCATCCCCTCCTGCAGCATCCCCTTCTACAGCATCCCCTCCTGTCTGCCTCTTCCTCCCATTTCCCATCTCTACTTGCTTCTGTGTCTTTGTTTAGATTTATCCTTCCATGCTCCCCTTTCTCTTCCTCTACATTGCTGAGCAACCTTGGGCTGATAACTGTGCCTGCCAGGATCCAAGAAGAGAGAAGCCTACTTCCTAGCAGCATAGAAAGAGAGCTGACTAGCTGAAGTCACACGTCCACACTGAACTAATCCTGCTCCCTGAGTGTGGCTCTGACATTGGCTGGAGACCCTGTCCTCCTGATGGGAGGGTGTGGGCTGCTGGTGACCTTCCATTTCCTAGCAATGGCTTTGCCACAGTAGAGGTTCTCTCCATAGGAACCAAGGTAGAAGACTTTCAGGTCCATGGGCTAAACAGTGAACTGTGCTCCGAAGAGCTTTCTCCACCAGTGTTTTTCTTAAATGGATTCAGTTTAGATTAAGTCTCAGGGCAACCTGTTTTTATCCTTTAGGATCTCAACCTCGGGCCACTGGCTGCCCATTGGGTGGTTTCATTGCCCTTGGAGGAGACAGGAAGAAGCAACAAGGAAAGAATAAATTTTAAAGACACTAACTAGCTGCCATGAACTGTTCAGTCACATGATTGATTTCATTGTTTTTTTAAATTTTTTTATTATTATTTTTTTATTAGATATTTTCTTTATTTACATGTCATATGATTTCACCTTTCCCAGTTTCTCCTCCAACAAACAAACAAACAAACAAACAAACAAACAAAAACAAGAACAAACCCCTGTTGCCTCCCTCTCCCCATGCCTGCCAACCCACCCTCTCCCACTTATTGGCCCTGGCATTCCCCTACACTGGGGCACAGAACCTTCACAGGGCCGAGGGCCTCTCCTCCCATTGATGATCAACTTTGCAATCTTCTACTATACATATGCTGCCAAAACAATCAGTCCCTCCATGTATAGTCCTTGGTTGGTGGTTGAGTCCCTGGGAGCTCTGAGGGTACTAGTTAGTTCATATTGTTGTTCATCCTAAGGGGCTGCAAACCCTTCAGCTCCTTTGGTCCTTTCTATAATTCCTTCATTGGGGACCCTGTACTCAGTTCAATGGATGGCTGTGAGCCTCTACATCTGTATTAGTAACCCAATCACAAAAGAACACACATGGTATGCACTCTCTGATAAATGGTTGTTAGCCCAGAAATTCGGAATACAGGAAGAACAACCTACAAACCACAAGAAACTCAAGAAGAAGGAAGACCAAAAGGTGGATATTTCATTCCTTTTTACAAGGGGGAACAAAATACCCACGGAAGGAGTTCCAGAGACTAACTATGGAGCAGAGACTGAAGGAAGGACAAGTCAGCCTAATATAGCTATCTCCTGAGAGGCTCTGACAGTACCGGATTTTCATTGTTTTTTAAAATTCTTATTTAGCAATTGACACGACTTTTGGTGTCCACATGGCCAATGTCGAGCATCTTGAGTTCCTGCTGCATGACATTTTAAATCGAGTATTCTGAAAGCTCTTCCCTGGTCATGATACTATAGCCATATGATTTAGTGTCCACTTGCTATGGATGGTCTTTCATATTCTTTCAAACGAATGATAGATGCTCCTGGACTTATGGTGGGGTCACATCCCCAAAAACTCGCTGGAAGATGAAAATATCTTACCTTGAAAAGAAACTATGCTTAGTACTTAGTCGACTGCACATCCTGGCTTTGCCTAGCCAGTCTTAAACACTCTGAGAACACTTTTGCTAGTCAACAGCTAGGCAGAATCACTTGACCCAGAGCTTGCTTCGTAATGAAGTGTGACAGTCTTACTCAATTGATTGCTGGTCGGGAATTCAGAAGAATGGCTGCATGGGTGTGTGGTTACATCACGGAAGAGTAAAAAGCCGCGTGGTGAACTACGACGTGTGAGGGAGCATCTGTAGTCTATAATGTCTCACAGTCGGGACTGGTTCCCTAGTTTGCTTCAGTTCCTTTTCATCACCTCTGCCTTTTATTTTCCCTGAAAATCTGTCCCCCACTACCGTTCTATGTTCCCTTTTGCCTTAGCTATTGTTACAGTCTGCGGTAAGCTCCTGCAGTAAGAAGCTCTGATGAGGAAGTTAGGTAACATGGGCTGAAAGCCAGGGCTCTGGATGAGATCAGCACAGGCTCCCTGCTGGGGTAGGGCTGGAGTGGCCTTCTCCATCTGGGTTTCTCAGCCTGTTCCAACCCTTAGGTTAGGCTGGACATTTTTCAGGCTTCACCTAGACGCAGATAGGCTTTGAGTTTCTGCAACACGGCCCTTTCTTTTCATTCTCCAGCCCAACTGAAAATTGCAATGCCTACCCAGTGCCTCTCTGTGAAGCTGCTCAGTGGGCTCGCTTGTTTACTACTGCAGCAGGTTGGTTTGCTTCTAGAATCATTGCAAAAGTCAGACCTTTAGTCTTCGCACGATCTTTTTTTTTTTTTTTTTTTTTTTAAGATACTAAGCTCACAGCTCTCTCCATTAGTCTTCTTGGTTGTTATTGATATTTTTGATGCCTTTGAGACTTCTTCTTCTTCTTTTTTTTTATTGCACTGGATACGGTTCTAGCCTTTTCCAGGACACTCCTGACCCACTTGTATTTCTGCACCAAGAAGTTCCCATTTCTGAAGCACATCAGGTTTCCTAGGAGTGATGGCCCTCAGCCGACTCATTTGTTGGGAGGCGCGCCACCGGCAAGTCGTCTGGAGAGATGGAATTGTCTCCAGCTAATGGAACCTCACTGATAGTAACTCATGGTTGTTGTTACACAGGACACCTTAGCAGCCATTTGTCAAGTCAGTCACTCTGTCTTTGAAAAGGAAAGGCAGAGCGAAGTGTTTCCTGTGGGGGATGAGAATGAAGGTTGGCCATGCAGGTTGCAGCAGTGACTGGTGAGCATTGATTTGTGTGCCTGCTGTGCTGCTGTCCTGAGGAGAACAAAGCACTCTACGCGCCCCTTTCTCTCCCTCTCCCCGTCTCTCTCTCTGTCTGTCTCTGTCTGTCTCTGTTTGTCTCTGCCTCTGCCTCTGCCTCTGCCTCTGCCTCTGTCTCTGTCTCTGTCTCTCTCTCTCTCTCTCTCTCTGGTCCAGTAGGAACTTGCTGGCTAGAATTGCAGTTACTGCTTCTTCCTCCCAATTTGTTTCTCCTTAAAGTGCAAGCAGGTTGGAGCCTGCCCGAGCCCATCTAGTTGCTACAATAATCTTACAGACTCAGAATTGAACGGTTTGTAAAGAAACGGAAACAATTTCCTCCCCGTTCCGGAGGCTGGAAGTCCAGCATCACAGGACCAACAGGGTGTGTGCCCTGTGAGGGGCTGCTCTTCACGGAGGGAGGGCACTTTCGACCTGCAGCCTGACTGTCAAGGTCAAGCAATACTCCTTGGACATTTTATAGGGCATTGACTTTGTGCACCAAGGCCCCACCCTGGTGACCTCACTTTCTTTCTGAAGGTGCCACCTCTTCTTCCCATCATCCCAGGCATGGGTTTCAGCATGTGAGTTTAAGGACAACATAAGCATATAGATCTTAGCAGAGTCTCTCCCTGCTGTGAGTATTTTTCTTAGCTTTAAGAATAGAGGTCCCATGCTACCTAAGGAACAAAGAGCTTTACTCCGAAAAGAATTAGTCAATATTAGAAGAGAAAGGTGGTAGGTTTTATTGCAGTTAAGAGAAAACACTTTCTGGATCAATCCTGATGATCTCAGCTAAGATTCATAGTTAGCCCCACCCTTCCCTGCTCAAGCAATCGTGAAGTTCAAGGTTCAGGATGACTCACGTAAATCCAGCCCAAGGCCCCAGTAGCCACCAGTAGACCAAAGCTGGAGCT
The DNA here is from genome assembly GCA_019843815.1 of Montemys delectorum. Lineage (NCBI taxonomy): Eukaryota > Metazoa > Chordata > Mammalia > Rodentia > Muridae > Montemys > Montemys delectorum. The sequence continues at coordinate 3,890 of JADRCD010220122.1, forward strand.
AGAACAATGAGGGAATTGGAAGGTGGGGGCTGCCAGGGCTGGCTTCTTTTGTCTCTCTCTCTTTAGACAGTTTGAGACTCCCATGTAGCCTTCCTGTGTAGGCCAGCTTGAATCGCCCCATAGCACAGTGGATTTTGGGTTGCTAGAATTATTAGTGGACCCTTAGTGTCCCATTGTGAGTGCTCTAGGGATCACCTAGAGCTCCCTGCTTTCTAAGCCTCCCAAGCCCAAGTGCTGTTCTACCATGACCTATTGGGCAGCCATGCAAGCCAACACTGGGTCAGGCTGTAGGGAACTGTCTGCCCCCAGTTCTCAGTCACAGAAAGAGTTTGCAGAGATATGTGAAAAGTATCTAATCTCTCTAACACAAAGTTAGTTTGTTTCTTAGTGTTTCTATTGCTGTGACTGAAACACCATGACCAAAAAGCAAATTGGGGAAGAAAGAGTTTATTTGTCTTACACTTCCATATTGCTGCTCATTACCTAAGGAAGCCAGGACAGGAACTCAGGCAGGGCAGGATCCTGGAGGCAGGAGCTGATGCAGAGGCCATGGAGGGGTGCTGCTTACTGGCTTGCTTCCCTGGCTTGCTCAGCCTGCATTTGTATAGAACCCAGGTCCACCCGGGCAGGGATGGCATTGCTCATAGTGGGCTGGGCCCTCCCCTATTGACCACTAATTGAGAAATTCCTTGCAGCTGGATCTCATGGAGGGATTTCCTCAACTGAGGCTCCCTTCTCTCTGATAACTGTAATTTACTTGTGTCAGGTTGACACACAAGCCCAGCCCACAGTACAATAATCTTTACAATAATCTTTACATGTTACAATAATCTTTATATGTTAATTTAATCAGTGTGTGTGTGTGTATGTATGTAGTCACCCATTCTGTAGCCGACCAGCAGCCACATGTACGACTGGGTTTGTAAAAATTAAGACCAACACGTGGTGTGTTTCAATCGGCCATCTTTCATTCAATTCTATTTGTTATAAAGCAAAACCAGGTAGACTAGGTAAGGCAAAACCCCTCCCCCAAGTTCGTCAGTAGCTTGGCCCAATCAGCAACTTCTCCTTCAGTCTCTGGAGGCAGGACTTCCGCATCACTGAGACTTGGAGAGAGGCGTGGCAATTAGCAGAAGGTGGGCAGAGAGGTGTGGTTATCTGTGGCAAGGCGAGGTCTGAAGAATCAGCCCTCAGCTGAAAGAGGGTCACATGTGTGTGTGTGTGTGTGTGTGTGTGTGTGTGTGTGTGTGTGTATGTGCCTGTGCAAATGTAGATGCAGGTGCCTATGATCAAGAGGTCAGAGGAGAAGGCTGGAGAACCTGCTCTCTCCTGCCCCCTTGTGGAATCTAAGGATTGAATTCAAGTTGTCAGGCTTTCATGCCCACACTGCTGTGAGAACCCTGAGCCACCTCACTGGCCCTATTCTTTCCATTTTAGTATAAATGTCCACAGCCACTCCTTTAAAAAAAAATCCCAGTGGATCAGTTGAATTCAAGAGTTAAAAACAAACAAACGAACAAACACATGCTTACATAAGGTTCCATTGCAGGTTGGTGGATCAGGGGCATGGCATGATATAACACAGACCCCGTTTATGTCAGGCACTCTATGGACAGTTAGTGAAAAGTAACCAATGAATGAATGAATGAATGAATGAATGAATATATAATGAATTAGTTCACAAAACTGCCATCAATCAAAGGAGCTTTAAAGCCTCATAGATTAGAAGCCAACAGAATGAATTATAACTTCGCATCTTGCGTGAAAAAAAATATGTCTTTAAAACATAATTAGTATGGCATTTGTTTTACTTTGTTTTGTTTTATTTGGATATATGATTTAGTTAAAAGACACTTAAGTATACATAGTCAAGTAACTGTGTGGTTTGATGAGAGACATGAGGGTAGAGAATATTTTCTGATGAGCATTTGGAAGCTCCCTGGCTGTCAGGGAAGGAAGGTTGGAATGCTGATGCTATTGTAGGATTGATGGGGTTCCCTATGGGCCTTTTCCTTCTCTGCAAAACTGATGTCAGAGCAGAGGACTACAGAGTTATTAAATTTCTAGGCATATAACATCCTATTTTCGTTGGCCCTAAGGTTCAAAGGAGTTTTAGAGGATCTTTCTTTAGTCTGGCCTCCATTTACTCATCACATCATTGTCCTGGTTCTTTTCTACACAGAGGTTATTCTTAGGGTTTCCAAGTGGCACACAAGGGAAGGCTCTATGTATGCGAGGATCCTGTGTCTGGGCTCCCACTGGCTGGTCCTTACCACCATGTCCCTGTTTGAAGACACCCAACATTGTCCTCTAGGGATATCTTCCCAACTGTGTGCCCAGCTCAGGTTTCAGTTCTCCATATAAAAAGACTTTGCCACCAAACATGTTTGACTTGAGCCTGTGTACATTTCAGGTAAATTTCTCAGAAGCAGTGGGGAAAGCCTGGAGATGGGAGGAATGATACATTGTCACCCCCGGTGGAGTCACTGCCGCAGTGCCCAGGTGGCATTGGTTCTGTAGGTGGCCAGCAGTACATATATTCAAGTCTATGGGACAAATTTGCAGTGATGTCAATTACATGGGGACAAGGGACAATGCTGGGTGGTCAGAGATCTTATATCTGAGAGTGTTTCTCTCTGGGTGGGGCAGAGTGTGGCCAACTGAAACAGATACTAAACAAAGAATGAAAGCACTTAGGGTGGGAGACAGGACATGAAGCATTTACTTTTCATGGTAGATCACATTTTGCTCAGCCAAAAGAAATACATGAGAATATGACCTGGAGGCTTTGTAAGAATTGAGCAACCAGGGACACCTCATAAAAACACCAAGGAGCTAGGAATGTCCATTAAGCCTAAAGACAGAGAGCTTCAGAAGAGTTTACCGAGCAAACATCCATCCCCAGGAGATGCTCTAATTGGGAAACATCCCCAGGAGGGGGTGGATCTCCCCCACCCCTCCTACGTGCAACAGGTATCTCTTCCTCTCCTGGAGGACAAAGGTCAATGGAAACAAAAGAACAATGAGAAAGATAACCAACCCACATTGTAGGTTGTAAAATTCTGTTCTGAAAAGGGAAAAAGAGTATGAGCTTTCATCCCTCGTGGTCGCCTTTGCCTGTATGTGAGACGACCCCAGTATACTGGATTAATAAAAACCTCTTGCTAATTGCATCGATCTTCGTCTCTGCGTCTTCGAGAGTGGGACATCCATCCCGAGTTTAACAGCTTCTGAAGCACGTAGGCTATGTTTTAGGGAGGGGACCTCTCCTAGCATGCTATAGAGTACCTGGGGAAGTGAATGGGTGGGTTGTGAGTTTGCCACAGTGACTAGGTGAGGGTGTTGTCAGCTTATCCTAGGTAATAAGTGTTCTGGCCACTCATGAAGATCCATTGCATTTGCCAACAGAGAAAGAACAGGCCAGACTTAACCAAATGAACTCTCCCTTAGGACCACTGTTGGGGTCCCTTAAATAATAGGAAGATTTATTGTAAATGTTTCTGAATTAGCAAGACCAATACATAAAAACCCTGAACTGGTCCAATCTTAGCTAATATTCCTCTTTTTTTGGAGTGGGGGGAGGGTATTTAAGACATGGCTAGGAAGGAGATTCATTGCGGGGGAGGGAATGCTGCCAATCAGCAGTAGAGTGTGTCACCAGGAAACCAGAGATGATGTAGGAGTTGTAAAGAACCAACAGGGCTTGGAGGGATTTCTAAGAACTCCTTTGGCCAGAAGTATTCTCCCCAGAGGATGACGGCAGGACCCCTGAAGGGAAGGATAGAGGTTCAGGGGTGTTAGTACCTGCCTGCAAGATACAATCCCAAAATTTCACAAAATTGGGAGAAGAACTCTGTCTAACGCCCCCCCCCCCTTCAGCCATATATTTCAGTTCCTGTAGCATTTGCCCCTCTGTGTCTCAGAGTTCAGGTATTTTTTTCTTTTTTCCTTTTCCTTTTCTGTTTCTTTAGGGAAACAGCCTTTCCCTTGGGACTAGTGAGTAATGAGCCTTGTGTGACTGACTTAGTGCTGCCCCGAAGCTCAGAGCTGTTGAGTCTTGCAGAACCTCGGATGCCCTTAGAGCAGGGTGTGGGCTGAGTTAGCTGTTGAGTGATGGGGGCTCTGGTGTCCCTACTGGGACCCTGTGCCCAAGTTCCCGAGTAAACAACACCAAAGGGATGGTTTAGAATGCACACAGCACGTCGTCATGTAAGGTGACACAGGGTGTTTGGTTTCATCAGACAGGACCCAGCCATCAGCCTGCTGCTTCACTGTAGCCAGTCATGGTATGGAGTGTTTAGTGAGGACGGCCCCATAGGGAGAGCCTTCCCTCATCTGCAAACCTGGCCAATAGTCGTCTCTTCATGACGATGAACAGCAGGGATCTGGATAGAGGACATTATGTGACAGTGTCTGAGGCATGCAAGAACCAGAGTTCTTCCCTGACCTTGTTGAGGGCACTTCTGTAGCCCACAGCTTACATCATCAACACATGTCAGAGAAGCATTTTTGAAAGGGCAGGGCTTTGATAACCCTGGGACAGCCACCATACATCATCCTCAAGAGTCTCCCAGCCCACTGGCAAGGCAGATAGGAGAGGAAACCATTTCAGTGGAGCCAAACACTAAGCTATAATATATAAATTAGATAAATGCAACACGCACACACATACATATACACACACATATATGTGTACACACATGCACACACATCGATAGGCATGCCCCCACACACATTCCCACACACACATGCCCACACACATAGGCACGCATGCACACACACACACACACACACACACACACACACACACATTTATGTGCACAAAGAAATGGAATCATCCGTTCTCTCTGCCTAGGAGCTAGGACCAGGTACACGTCTCCAGAGTGTTCTATTTTTATGGCACCGTTGAACCTAAGGCCTCATGAATACTAGATAAGAGTTCTCCCACTGAGCTGTATCCACAGGCCTCTCCACAGGGTCTTGAAGAATGAGCATAAATTAGCCACATAGGCAATTATCTACCAAAGTCTGGGAAGAAGCTACGGTGGGTGTAGATAATAAAGGATAGGTCGGCTAATACTCGTCTTGAAGTGGTGAGTGTCACAGTACCTTCCCATGCACAGGTTTCCACATATCTGGGTTCAACTATAAGGACAAAAAATACTTTAAAATGTACATCTATGCTGAATACATAGAGATTTCCCCCTCCTTAATCAGCACAGTGCAATAGATGGAATGCATTTACACTGTATTAAACATCATAAATGGCTTATAGGTGGTTGAGAGCCTGTGGGAGGGTGTGTGCAGGCCATTTGAGAACACTATACACAGTTTTACATAAGGGGTTGGAGCACCTGCACAGTTGGTGTTTGTGGAGGCACCGGTACTAACCACCCACGCATAGTGAGAGCACCCGTAGACTGTGCGATGAGTCATAGACTGTGAGGATGGAGCTGTAGGGCTTGGTCAACCAGGCATGGCTAGGTCCTGGGGGATTCCTGCTAAACAGCTGGAAACACTACCTCCAAGGCACCAGGTAAAGAACAATCTCTATCAGACCCACGCACGGTAGGATAGAAAACGGGTCGGAAAAGAAAAATTGGCGGTGCGGAGATTGTAATTTCCACGGTTGGTTTGGGAGCCACCTCAGTGGACAGTCTCATCGATGAAGGTGGGATTGAATTTCGGCCCCGGGGCCTGTGATAACTTGAAGGGCTCTAACAGACTAATTGTGACATCTGGGAAGAAAAGAGGAAAAAGTTGCTTTGAGGACTTGGAGCCCTGGGCCGGCAGCTTCAGTGTCCCCTGGGAACTGCTCTCCAAGGAGAAGTCTTGATGCACGGCAGTCTGTGGCTTTAACGGGGCCCCTTGGCACTGGGCTATGCTCCAGAGCTTGAGAACCGTGGCTCTAGGTTGCTGTTTCCGACCCTCTCCAGATAAAGGAAATATTAGCACTTTTAATAAAAGGCACTATTATCAGGTTCTGTAGGATGCTCATGGAATCGAGGGATTTTGAACTGAGATGTAACCTCTCTGTTAAAAACTGCAAACACTCAGACCCATAGTTTCCAGTGTTTGCTTCACCTGAAATTGCAAGAACATGGCTCTGTGATATAGGTTAAGATATCCCACTTTTTTTTCCCTAGAAGTTAAATTGTCTATCAGGTCTTGTACTGGCTAGTTTTGTGTGTCAACTTGACACAGGCTGGAGTTATCACAGAGAAGTGAGCTTCAGTTGGAAAAATGCCTCCATGAGATCCAGCTGTGGGGCATTTTCTCAATTAGTGATCAAAGGGGTAGTGCCATCCCTGGACTGGAAGTCTTGGGTTCTATAAGAGAGCAGGCTTGCTCAGCCTGCTCTCTTATAGA
>JADRCD010220125.1:0-10088 GCA_019843815.1 Montemys delectorum
ACTACACTCCCCAGCATTCCAGGAAGTTACCTGACTCTTGGGCAAGTAGGGCTTACAGGTTAATTTGAGGCATTACATATGGTTTTGAAAAACAGTAAGAAGTATGTTTAAAGCTCTCACTGAGCCTTCTCTGTGCAGTCGGAACTGTATTAAACAGCCTTTGTGTCTTGTCTCACTTAGGCATTTAGCAGGGCAAGCTTTCAATTTTTAAAATTTTATTAATAATAATAGTAGTAGTAATAATAATAATTTAAAAAGAAAAGGAAAGAGTGCAGGTCCCTAAACTCACTCTCATCTGTCATGGCTCCTGAAGTCCACAGGGAACTGACCCTCGTTCCCACACTACAGCAAACCACTTGAGCTTGAGCCAGGCAAGACCAAGATGCAAAGCCCTCCATCTCTATCAAGCTTCCCAGCTAAATGTGTTTTCTAGGTTTTAGAGTCTGTATTTTAGCTCCCATGAGAAAATGTCAGCTTCTTAATAAAGGGGCGGAGGAGAGGGGAATATTCTTTCACATTCCCTGGTAGGAGTTCCAGGGCACTTCTGATCGCGCATGCGCGGTAGAGTTCAGCTTCCGGAACATCACTGTCCCTCAATTCCATAAATGTCCTCTCCTTCTAGCTACTGCGCACTTCCTCTAAGGTATTGTTCATCCGCTGAGTAAAACAGCACTTGCCCCCTGCAAGCTATGGTTTTGCTTTGAAACCTCTGTAATTAACACATTCTCATTTAGGCACCGGCTGTTATCAAGTTCAAAAAAAAAAAAAACAAAAAACAAAAAGCAAAAAACAAAGATATATTTCATTTTTTTTCTACAAGTGATTCATCACCTCCACTCCTCCCGCCTACAGACATCTAAATTTCAGTTTTCCTTGAAGCTACAAAGCATCAACTGCATCTTCACATTGAGGCAGAAGATACAAGGAAGCTTTAAACTGCACCACCGCAGCCGTGTCAACCCTCTTAACCTGCCTTCCGGTGCAGGCGTCATTAACGCTGCTCTTTGCCCTCGGGCACTAAAAGAAAAAGACTCCAGTAACTGGACACCAGCATTTCCAGTTCAATGACAACTTGAAGCAGAGCTGGCTTTCCTGATGTCAGAGAAGGGAGTAGGGACATTTGTTTATTTCCTGGCTTGGCAAGCTGGTCAAAGCTGGGGTTGTGACCTGTATTTGCATTTTCACACCCATTGCAACCTGATGGCAGCCAGGTTCCTGTGTTTGTGGCACACACGCACACACGCAAGCATGCACGGATATAGTCCTTCCTGAAGTAGTTTAATAAACCCTGAATATATAAATTGGGTGTGGCGCTGCACACCTGTAACCCCTCTAAGAATCACATGTGTGAGGCCAGCCTAGACTACAGAGGAAGATCCTTTAGAAATTCCAACAGATAAACGTTCTCAAGAACCTGTGTTTATCTGAAATAGCTTTTCTAGCATTCTTCAGGTAATTCCTCATCAATATTTTTCCTTGTTCAGTGAACTATATGAAGACCTAAGATATTCACTAGGATTTGGTTACAGGCTGTTTTGTGGTCAGGTTGAGAGGGCTGCAGGCTCTCCACAGGAGTTTTGACCAGTAGATGTAGCTAATTGTGGTGAACACCCCAAGTTAATGGAAATCCCTGCAGAGAGAGATAATTTAAGCCATTCCCTATTTTATAATGAGCATTCTTAAAACAAAACAAAACAAAAGTTCCCTTCAAGAAAGGAAGGGGTCTTGAGAGGAAGCAGGAAGGGGGTAGAAGGTGTCCCCAGGAATTTTACAAAGGAAACCTGCAGCTAGTGTATCCTTAACAGGTTATAATGGGAGTCCAAGTACTCTGTATCTTTTTTTTCAATTTCAGATCAAAATGAAAAAATTTTTAAATCACAAAAACGAAAGAGGAGGAGTCGCTGTCTTTAAGAGATCTGCACCTGTCTCTTTGGACACAAGTGTCTGTGGCATTCATCTTCATGCTCCCACATTCTGACGTGAGCTCTGGGCAGACAAGCATCTACAGCTGCTGCCTGGCAGGGCACACCTGTCTTGCCAGGTTCTTGTGTGGCTGAGTTGCACACTGCAGAATTGTCTAGATGGAGGCAGGAACTCATACCATGTTTGCTGGCTCCAAGGTGACTGGACAGTGGGTCACCCTCAAATCTGGCTGCCTTTGTAACCTGTGGTGGCTAGTCCCAGAACTTTTAACAGAGCAGGCTGACTTGGCCTTCTCCTTTTGGGCCTCAACTCTTTGGCGAAGACAGGAACTCCACCCTAGCTTCACAGTTTGGTGGGGCATAGTGGTACACTGTTGCCTCCCCCAGAAGCCAGGTAGAGTTGAAGAGGCTCATGAGAAAATTTTCGAAGTCTGTAGCCAGTTCTCTGTCTTCTTGGCTGAAAGAGCAGATTCGACATCAATCTAGGTTCCCGGATTACCAGTATCTCATCCAGTGCCGCCCATTGGCCATCTTCTGTGACACTACGAATCTAAATATTGAACACCTTGAGGCAAGGCTACATCTATCTGTAACCATCACTGTCTGCTCCAGCAGCCTTAAACCTCTTCCATGAATGTGAAATTTCAAAATAGCCCAACCTCAAAGTGTCTAATCCATGCCCTCTCTCCAGTGGACACAGCCCAGGAACTCACCCTGCTTCTTCCTATTTGCTCACTGGCTTAATCTCTGTGTGTTCCTACCTCTGGTCTCTTGCTCACACTCTTTGGTAATGGAAGTGTTGGCAGCTCAGATTCCCATCCCTCCTCAGGAACAGGACAGTATTAATTACTTCCCTGTTGCTGTGAATTACTAACAAGAAACAACGGAAGGGAATATCTACTTTGGCTCACATTCAAAGATTTAGCCCACCATGGTAGAGAAGGCACGGCAGGTCACATTACACTCAAAGTCAGGACGCTGAGGAAAATGACTGCTGGGCTCAGCTTGCTTTTGCCTTTATTTATAGCCAGGACTTGGATTTGTGCTACCTACATTTAGATCAGGTCTCATCATCTTGGATCATTCTAGAAACTCTCACAAACACGCCTAGAAGTGTGCCTTTTAAGGAGTCCAGAGTCTGTCAGGTTGACGATCTTCATCAGCACAAATTTGCTTCTTAACAACTTGACACCCAAATGAATCACTTTTAAGCTGTAACTTCCTGCCACTTGTTGCCATGGGCTCGTGGCCGTCTCCTAACATAAAATGTGTTCGGTCTGACTTCAAAGTCCTAGTAGTCTTTTAAGTTTCAGCTCTGTTCGAAAGAATAAGTTCCTTTCTAGCCCAAAGTTCAAAGATCTGCTGTTAAAGAAGTAGTTCTCTACATTAATTTAAAAAACAAATCAAGGAGTGGGTATGAGAAGAAAAAGAAAAAAAAAACTAGATATTTTTAAGAAAAAAGATGACAGCACAACTTTGGAATGAACAGAGGGATTAAACTGGCCCCCTGTGTAATGTCTGTCAAGCAGAATGTGTAGATCAAGCAGGTGTACTCCACACCGTACCAGCCTCTTCCCTCCTGCAGCAGTTCCCCATAGCACTTAGAAATTAAAGTTTAGGGACCTCTGGCTCAAAAGCAAGATCGAGGCACTACACTGTTAGTCATTTGTGGTCTACCAGAAACTAGCTGCTGAACAAGAAGGCAAGGAGGGAGGTCCTGCTTCTGGCAGGGTACAGGCCCGAAGACGAAGCTCCAAATCAATCCAATTCTAGGGGCTTCTGTAAAGTGATGGCTCCACAAGATGATCTGGAAGTTTCCAGTCAGCTATAAAATGTTATGACGTATGATTCATCTGCTCGTTGCTACAGATGATTGAATTTGCCAGAGCAATAAATGTATGAGGGAAAGATTATACCAGATATTTCTTTGAATCTCTCACAGTGTAGAATGGGAGATAAGCATCAAGTACTCGCTGATTAGATGACTTCGCCCAGGGCTCAAAGTTAGAATGATGCTCACAAACCAGGAGGACCTATTACAGACTACAGACTTACATCTGAAAACAGGCAGAAACCAAATGCATACGTAGCTTAGCAGGAACTGCATACAGCGTAAAAAGAAAAGGAAAAAAAAAAAAACTACCATACAACTCTCAAATGGAAACTGTTGTAACAATTCTAGGGGATGAAAAGGAGTCAAAATGAGTTTCCTCTGGCACCACAGCTTCTCATGAACAGAAAGAGCCCTTGGGACATAGTCTGGAGGGAATTGAAACTTGCTACCCTGGAAAATAGATTCATCAGGATGCAAAAAAGCTAAGGCTTCTGACCTGTCGTCTCTGCTCTACTTTGCCCCAGAAGCACTTTTCAGAAAAGCAATGAAAAGATGTCTGAGAGTGAAAAATCATTCAGGAGGGATGAGGCTCTGCCCCTTCTTTTATTTCTTGTATTTTCCCCCAGAATCTTGTCTTTTAAAGGATATTTTTCCTGTATCATTGTTCCGACCCCATTGTCTCGTGAGTGACCTGAGCCATACTTTAGCTGTTTGTGCTGTTTCCGTCAGAAATTCCAATCATCTGTTGCCTTGGATCCACTTTTCCAGTTCCTGTAGGAAGGATTGAGAAGTGCAATGTTCTCCCACACTGCAGTCCACCATCTCGCTGGACCACCATTTTGCCCACTGGTCACTCTGGGCTTCAAGACATCCATGGAACTTGTGTTCCCATTCATATCTTTCTCTGCCTCATGGCTGAGAAGAATGGTGTGGGCAGATTCCCTGCTTCTGACGGCTTCTCTTGGGGAGAGCGGCCTTCTCAAGCTTGTCTGACTAAGGACCTTTAGGCCAACCCCCTAAAAACATCTTCAGTCTGCTGCCTCTAGTTGGTAAATCTTACACAGTTCCCAGAGCAGCAACATCAGTGGTACATGTGTTTGGTTTTTTTTTTTTTTTTTTTTTTTTTTTTTCCAGGATATTACATCAAAATGAAACTTTTAATGATTGTTTAAATGCCCTCATTCTATAGGCTGAGAAACCGAGTCTCAACTAAACTTAAAAGTCAACTATTTTAACATAGAATCAACTGAGCTGGGCGGTGGTGGTGCACACCTTTAATTCCAGCACTTGGGAGGCAGAGGCAGACGAATTTCTGAATTCGAGGCCAGCCTGGTCTACAGAGTGAGTTCCAGGACAGCCAGGGCTATACAGAGAAACCCTGTCTCGAAAAACAAAAACAAAAACAAAAACAAAAACCCCACATGTAATCAACTGAAGGAGTCTTTGCTCAACATGTAGATCCTACTGGCTTTGATAGCATCCTAAACAATATTTGCTACCCAACTGGTGATACAAAGAATTTCCTAGGTGATTTTGACCAGGCACTCTAATTGTAGACCTTGAAGCCTGTGGTGTTTTCCCACTTTCTTTTACTATAATGCAATATCTATGACATGTTTTTAATAAGTAATAATCAAGTAATTAAGTGATTATTAAGTAATATGTTTCTCTAGATAACAGCTCTATATGTTCAAAGTGCATGTCAGGATTACAAGGGGGACAGCACATGACAAGACAGAAGGCAGAGTATGTGGGGTGTGGCTGGGGTTTCTCCCTCTTATAAAACTAATGCAGGTTTCTATAGGAACCACAATAGGGATATTCTGCCAATGACCTAATGACCCCCCCAACTAAGTCCTGATTCTTAAGGGTTCCACTGAGTCACCTCTTACCTCTACTGCACTAAGGGTCAAGCTTCCAACACACATATGTAACACATAGCACCCATATGTGGCAATAGCTGTGCATAATGAGAGTTATGTAGAACCACTTTATGGAGTGTCCAAAACTTCTGGACACCGACATGTACAAAGCCAAAGTTTAACACACTTTGGGAACTTCCTAGGCCTAGGGCTCATGGGATTTGTGTGGTGTTAGAGAGGGGTTTCATGATGGCCTGATAAGATTGAGGCTGCCTTGCATAACAACCAAAGGTTTTAGGTTTTGATTGCTTGGAGTGTTAAATGCCCACCAAAAATTGAAGGGGGGGCGTCTCTGGGAGGAGTGGGGGTACAAAAGGGAAACAAGAATGTGATTTAATTCTATTTACTTAAAATATGTTCTTAAATGTTAACAAATTCAGATAAATTGAAATCATGTAACTTTTCTCATCATAATGCAATAAAAGTTTAAAAAAGAAAGAAAGAAAGAAAGAAAGAAAGAAAGAAAGAAAGAAAGAAAGAAAGAAAGAAAGAAAATGTACAGGACCAACTAATCTGGGCCCATACTGGCTCACAGAAATGGAATCATCAAACAGACGGCATGCATGGAATGGACCTAGGCCCTCTATACGTAACTAACAGTTGTGCAGCTCAGTCTTCATGTGAGACTCACACAGTAGGAGCAGGTGCTGTCTCTGACTCTGTTGCCTGCCTTTGATCTGTTTCTCCTAACTGGGCTGCCTTGCCTACCACAATAGAAGATATGCCTAGTCTCACTGCAACTCAATATGCCAAGGCTGTTGATATCCGTGGGAGGCCTCCACAGGAAAGTGGGAGGGGGCACATGAGAGGGAGGGATTAGGAAGAGGGGAAGATACGATTAAGATATAAAGTAAACAAAAAGAGACATATAAATAAATACATATTGAGCAAAAAAAAAAAATGCCCACTAAAAGGATCTAAAATGAGAACTTAATAAATGTTTGCATTTTCATTTCCTCAGGAAGGTACAAAATCACTTGCATAAAGACAATAGTTGATTCCAAGAAAGTACTAAAAACTTGTCCAGAAATCAATGTGAGGGTTAATGTATGAGCCATGGCTGGTTGGAGAGGAGGAGGTAGATGAGAAAATTAGGGAAAGAACAGTCAAACTCCAAAAAGTAACTTGATAAAGCCATTGATTGAAAGGACAATAGCAGCAAAAATAAATGAATACCAGGGTAGTTAAAGTGTCCAAAATATCATTTCCACACAATTGCTATTCAAATTATATAAGCTTGAGTACAACTTCATTTTTAGACTACAAGCCCAGAGAAGAATCCCATATCTTCTTCTCCAAACAGCATCATGGATTGAGCCCAAATTAAACATGAATTAGAAGATGGCACTTTTATTTGTTCTTGGGTTCTCAATATAATTAACATAAAATTTCCCAGTAGCTTCCAAAGCCAGGAGTCATCGGAGTCCAAATCCCTTTACAGGGTTAATCGACTGCTATTTATTCTTGTTCAAAGACTAAGTTTAAACACAGCCCTTTGATAGGTTGTAAGTTGCTAATGAGACCAAGAAAACACACAGATCAAGCGTGTGAGAATCACAGAGTCAACAGAGAAAGGTGTGCTAAGTTTCTGATATCAGTGAATACCAATCAATGTATCGACTGACTAAACAATACACAGAGGTTGCAGGTTCACAGGCCACATGATCCAGGCCAGTGATAACTGAAGTAGAAAATCTAGGTGTCTGCATGTTATGGCATGTGTGTGTGCTTGGGTGTGTGCATGTGTTTATGTGTGTATATATGAGTGTGTGTGTGTGTATTTGTGGAGAGAGAGAGAGAGGAAGAGAGAAAGTAAGAGAGAGAAAGAGTAAGAAAGAGAAAAAGAGAGATTGGTGGGTTTCAGGAATCCAGGAATATGAAAGACCCATGCCCCGCCCCAAGGATCAGCTCCTATTATATCCCATAATTTTCTTCATTATGTGGTCCTAGGGCTCAAACATGGGGCTTTAGTATCCTAGGCAATTGCTCTACCACCAAACTACTTCCTCACCACTCCATCTCCAGTCCTTTGTTAACACACGAGGATACTGGTCCAAGGTTACCAGATGCTCTGGATTCTTTTGAAGGATCTATTAGAAGCTGACCAATGCTACCACTATGTAGACCCTTGCTATTCAGAATGGGGCTCAGAGGGCAGCAATGTTAACACCCCTCTGGGGACTTGTCAGACATGCCACTCTAGCCTTGCTCTTTGTCCATTTTCTGTTACTATGACAAAATACCCAAGGCTGAGTGACATAAATAGAAGATTTATTAAAGACTGGAAGTTTACACAGCTTGGAGAAGGTCCCAGGGGCCAGCTCTCTAGCCACTTTGCGAGGTAGCCCATGGTGTCATCATGGGGAGGTTGTACGCAGGAGGAGTGACTACAGGCAAGGCAGGAAGTCAGAGCAAAGAAAATGACTGGTCTGGATCTTTTACGATAACCCTCTTATGAAACCCAGCTCTCTCTAAGGGTAACATTACCCAGCACCTTCTGGGAATCTTCAGCTCTTAAAGCTTTACATTGCTTCCAGCCTTGGCACATGAGGAACAATGCTGGCCTATTAGTCCTTAGGGGACACACTCAAGCCACCTTCAAACCCTATCACTTTCTCATTTGAATCTATACTTTTAGTAGGGTTTCAGGTGGCTGTCAGGTGTCCACAATGACAGAGAACTTCTGTTGCTTACTTTCTCTCTACAGACACAGAGGAGATCCACAGAGTCTGAAAGGAGAGCACTGGCTGGCTTTGGTCACAGGGAAGGCAGAACCCTCTTTGAGCTACACCACTTGGACTCCAGGAGCATCTCCTGAGGCCCTTGGGGGCACGTTCGCGTGGTAGTAGGTGTGTGTTCTGAAAGAACTGAAGTAGGTAAAAGCTAGGCTTTTGCTTCTGAAGCAAAAATTTAAGCAGGTACCAAAACAGTCGAAAATTAATATGTGCAATATCTAAGTGCAAGTGCGGTAGTTTAAAAATTTGAAACTGACTCTAGGAAACCCACTGTAACTGACAAAACACTTCCCTGTGGGTTTAGCTGTGTACTGCTTACATCACTGTGAGTATCTCCTTCAACCCATGGTCCTGTGCTCCCGCCTCGCCTGTCCTTCAAATGCCACTGGGTAGTTAACATTGGATTCTAGCTCCAGGAGGGCCCACACTACCTCAGCCATGCAAGCTGAAGAGAATTTTGTTTACTGCTCTCGCTTACCAGAAATCAGCTGGTCCCATCCCTTGCTCTCATTATCTGTATAAGGTTGCGAAATATCAAACCTGAGCTAGAACAAGAAGGATTCTTTTATTCTTCTGCTTTGGGATAAGTTAGCATTACAGGAGGAGATAAGGTGTGAGATGGGACCTCTCAAGCCAGCCCAGACCAAAATAGCTTCGTGTGTCTGTTTCTCACAGCGCCTTCCATTTTAGGGCCAGAACCTGGAAGTAGGCAGCGTACAGGAAAGTAGAAACTGTGCTGGGGATGCCTGAACTGCCAGTTGGCTTGTTTCGGTTCCTGTCTAGGAGCAGCAGCTGCACATACCCCTTCACTTTCAAGGCCACTCTAGCAAGCTGGAACCTAGAAGGGATGTCTTGAGAAAGTTCCCAGAGTCCCACTAGTGGAGAGGAAACACTTCAGTCACCCACAACATCGTGCGTGCACAGTTCACTCTTGTAGAATGGCCTCTAGGTTCTTTGCTACTTCATTTCACTGTGGGTGAACCTCTAAGGTCTTGGGATGAACGTAGAGCCAATGGCATGGGGTCTCATGCCTGTCTCACCTTAGGCCAGCCGAGTGGTCACACTAAAGTGTACGCAGCTTCTGCCTCGGCTTCCTTGTAGGACCCTGCCTTTAATATGAGTCTGAAATCTCAGCGGCGGCTTGTGACAGGAGGCTTCTGCCTAATTGCAGGATGTGAGGGAATTTGCTTTCCAAAGCCAAGTTTCATAGTGTCTCTCTTAAAATCAGTTTCATGACTTCAGGGGTTAGGTGACAGAGGAATTATTATCAGTAACTCTTTATTTATGTATCTAATCATTTTGATTTTTTTTTTTTGAGAAAAGGTGTCTTTATATGTAGTCCATGCTGGCTTTAAACTAGTACAGAACCTTCAACTTCAGCCTGCAGAATGCTGTACTTACAAGAATGTGTCACCATGAGTCACCATGCCCAGCGTATTGCTGATTTTAAATGTGGAAAATGGAGCAACTGATAAAATACAAATAAACATAAATAAAATTTAAATTTAAAACGTCTTCAAATTTAGTTTAATAATTTTTCAGTTAATTTGCTGCTCCCATTTTGCAAAATAATAGGAACTCAATAATATTTGCTGAATACACAATTTTAGTACTCAGAAGCTACACAGAGAAATTGTGTATGTGTCTGTGTCTGTGTATCTGTGTGCGTGTCTGC
>JADRCD010220127.1:0-34491 GCA_019843815.1 Montemys delectorum
ACCCAAGCTACTACTGTGGACTGAAACCTTTAAACTCATGAATCCTAAACTAAATGTTGTTTTAAAGTTGTGTAATCCAGTTTGTCACAAGGACAGAACACTAATGCATCCCTTATCTACTGCTTAAGAATGAGGGAGAAAACTCAAAGCTTTAGCTTACAAGCAGAGGTAAAATTACACACAGGCTTAGCCTCTATATTGGTTATTTCTTTTTCTTTTTGTCAACCTGACACAAGCCAAAGGCATCTCGGTAGAGGCAATGCCTCCATCAGACTGGCCTGTAGGCATGCCTGTAGGGGCATTTTCTTGATTAATAACTGGCATGAGAGGGCCTAGCTTACGATGGGAAGTGGCACCCCTGAGCAGGAACTTCTGGGTTATGAAAGAAAGCAGGCTGAGTAAGTCATGGAAACAACTGAGTAAAAGCAGCACTCCTCCATGGCCTTTGCTTCAGTTCTTGCCTCTAGGTTCCTGCCCTGACTGATTTCCCTCTTCTTTTGAGACAGGGTTTCTCTGTATAGTCCTGGCTATCCTGGAACTCATTTTATAGACCAGGCTGACCTCAACCTCACAGAGATCTTCCTGCCTCTGTCTCCTAAGTGCTGAAATTACCACCACTCAGCTCCCGACTTCCCTCCATGCTGGTGTATAAAATCTAAACTGAAATAAACTCTTCTCTTCCCAATGCTTTTAAGTCGTCATGTTTTCGAAAACTAGGAAATTCACTATCAAACGTTCAAACACAACAGAAAAAAAATTTAAACCTTTATAGGCATAGGCATGGGCATGTTGCCTGCACACTATGTGCGTGCAGTGCCCATGGGGCCAGAAGAGGGTGTTGGGTCCCTTAGGACTGGAGTTAGTCCATTGTGAATCACTATGTAGGCATTGACACTCAAACCCTGGCCGCCCTCTGAGAGAGCAACTAATGCTCCTAACCACTGAATCATCTCTCTAGCCCTCCAAGTAAACTTTCAGTAAAATAAGGAGATTGCAATACATATAGAATCCCTAATTTGTTATATCTAATTTACCCAAAGAAAGGAAATACTAGAACTACACAAGCTCTCTACATTAACTGTTACCAACATGTTCGACTAAGTCTAATAGTAATGATAATACTGTGTTCCTACGATGCATTAACTTTCATAGAAAGGTCTGATAAAATACTTTTGTCATCCTGAAGACACTTCTCCAAACTTTGTAAAAGACTATAACTCTAGTCGTATAGTGGTAGTGCACACCTCTCAGCACTTGAGAGGCAGGGCAAGCGGATCTCTGTGAGTTTGAAGCCAGCCTGGTCCACAGAATAATTTCCAGGACAGCCAGGGCTACAGAGAAACCCCGTCTCAAAAATGACAACAAAAAAGAGGCTATAGCTTTTCTACAACGGCCCCCAAAAGACATGAAAATCAAAATGAAGTTACTGTAGTTTCTGAAAATAGACATGTAATAGTCAACAACTCACTGTTAAGTTGTCTCTAAGCAACTGCATGATCAGGGTGCTGTCTTTGTAGGAGTCTTCATTCAGTGTATCAAGCTCTGCGATGGCCTCATCAAAAGCCTGGTAAAGTTAACATTCATAGTAAGTAATACATTCAATTCAGCAACAGAAGCTAGCCAATCTGCAAACAATCCTGTGTACAGCCACATTATGCTACAGGGTAACACTATGGAAGTACTCCCTTGGAGACCCAGTTTAAGAGTTTGTGAGGGTTCCACTTCAAGTCGTCCCTGACCCTCAACTTGGGAGAGTTCTGGCCTCACCTTTCCTTACTAAAGCTATACTTGCTATGTTTCTTTAAAAAAAAGAGGGGGGGGGGGCTCCTGGAGAGATGGCTCAGCTTTCAAGAGCACTGACTACTCTTCCAGAGGACCAGAGTTCAATTCCCAGCAACCACATGGTGGCTCACAACCATCTATAATGAGATCTGATGCCTTCTTGTGTTATGTCTGAAAACAGCTACAATATACTTACATACATAAAATAATTTTTAAAAAAATATTAATATAACCTGAAACTCACTCTTAAGTATTTATATAAACAAGTTGGTTTGTTCACAAGATACACAGTACATTAACAACACTTAATATAATTCTTACAAGAACTAGTGTAAGGGGAAAGGATGAGGGAGACACTAATAAAGAAACTGTCTAACACACACACACACACACACACACACACACACACACACGAAAATGGCCTCCCTTGATCATCCAAATACATATACTTAGTTTCTCAAACACCCTCATAAAAAGAGGAATGAACCCAACAGAAATCTTACTGTTTTAGCCAGTGTGCAGGCAAGCTCTGGATTATTAAGGATCTCATAGTAAAATACGGAAAAGTTAAGAGCCAGCCCCAGGCGGATTGGATGCGTAGGTTGCATCTCTTTCTTGCTTATATCAAATGCCTCTTGGTAGGCTCCTTGGGAATTTTCTATCGTTTCTGTGAGTTGAAGGAGGAAAACCAGTTAAGCACAATAAGTAAAAGTATCTATCCAATATATAGCATGCTAACAACTTTAACATAGGTATCTGGTTATGAGTCATTCTCATCACTATAGCTCCAATATATTTAAATAAAAACCAGTGGAGACCAGCAAGACAGTCGATAAAAGTGCTTTGACACCAAACTTGACAACACAAGTTTGATTCTTGGAACCTACATGGTAGATGTCCTCTGATCCCCACATGTGTGCTATGGCATTCAGGCACACACATACTAAAAAAAAAAAACCATCCTGTACGCAGCCCTGGTTTCAAGCTCTAGCATACACAACCTACACAAGTAACCAACAGCATCCTATTTTTATGTTCTACATATAATTTTATAAGAAATACAGAAGTGTTATGTAAGGAATTCTAGAGCTATAATTATAACAAACTCCCAAAGCATGAAAGAGTAAGGCTGCTTGTAATATCAAAGTATAATTAGAATTCACTCATGAGCCCAATTTTGTTGAAGATATATAATAAATTCAATGGTTTTTGTTTTTTGGTTTTTCGAGACAGGGTTTCTCTGTGTAGCCCAGGCTGGCCTCGAACTCAGAAATCCACCTGCCTCTGCCTCCCAAGTGCTGGGATTAACTTTTTTTTTTTTTTTGAGGCAGGGTCTCACTATGTAGTCCAGGTTGTTCTGACAATCATCCTGCTCCAGCCTCCTATGTGCTGCTGTATTTTCATTTTCAAGAATACAAAGTAACATTCAATTTCCTTGATATCCAAGTACTAGGACCAAGGATGTGTAGCACCAACCGCACAAGTGTTCACTTTTAAGATACTATTTTTTTCCTTTGATGTAGCTAGAGAAATATCTCAGTGGTTAAGATACTGGTGGTTCTTCCAGAGAACCGAGGTTCAATTCCGAGGTCACACAGTAGCTCAATCGTCTGCAAACTCTAGTTCCAGGGCCTCCAAGGGCACCAGGAACACACGGGTGTGAACATACACTCAAGCTAAACATGTATACACAGAAAGCACAAACTTTAGATTTTAAGTACCATTTGTTTATTCTTTTAAATTTTCATACATCTAGACAGTTTAATCATATCCACCACCATCATCATCTCCAAATATTCCTAGTGTCCCTACTCCATCATCCCCACAACTTGTCTTCTTTTGTTGTATTTAATATCTCTCCCTGTCTATTTAAGTGTTGCCATAAGGACATAGGTGTGGGGTCATCCACTGGGACAAGACACATAATTTTTTTTATTTTTACATTACAAAGAACCTGCAAACTACCTACAGACTATTATCCTACATGCAGCCAATTACCTGTTATGGTTTGACTATAAAATGCTCTCTAAGGCACATGTGATATGGTTGCAAGTTTGTGTGGCTTTTAAGAACTACAACCGCAAGGTACAGGCCAAACCAATGGATCAGTCCTTTGATGAAGGCATTATTGGGATGTGATGAAATCTAGGAGACAGGGGCTAGTTAAAGGAAACAGGTAAAGAAGCATTTCTGAAAAGATCTCTAGATCCCCACCCCTCTTGCTTCTTGGCTGTAATTAAATGAGCAATTCTGTTCCATCATATCCTGTCAAGTTCTGCCTACTTAAGGGTCCACACTAACAAAATTAATGAGCCATTGGCTGAATCCTCTGAAACTGAAGTAACTCTTCCTTTTAAACTATTTTTCTCAGGTATTTTGTCACAGTAACAAGTGACTACTCATTCTCATTTCTTTTTATATATTTTGGATTTACCCATGGGTCAGATACTTACGTTTTCGATCATCACCACAAGCTACTTCAGCAAGATACCGGAAATAATCTCCCTTCATTTTCAGATAGAAGACCTTACTCTCTGGATTAGTTGCATTGGCTATTAGATACTTATCCAACAATTCCTAAAAATAAATAGATATAGACAAATGAATAAATAAATAAAACAAATACTAATAAGACAACAAGACAATCACAGACAAGAACTTATACTTCTGCATATCATCCCAACCTGGACCTGAGACATGTTCTTACAACAGGGTTAGGTTGTTATACTAGCTTCCCCGGCAGGCACTGAATGATTCAGTCCATGCTTTATAGCAAAAAACTTAGATAATACCAAATACTGTTGTTAGAAAAAGCGTGCCCATTCAGTAGTCCATTTACCCAATATTAAGTGATACCTGCTTAGGTGCCATGAACCTGACTCAAGTAAATATATTAGAAAGCCTGAAATAAGGTTCATGCTGCCCTCAGAAAGTGCTCAGTTGGTTAAGTACATCATGAACTATACACCCACACATTTTAAAAGACATACAAATGAGATGCTATAAAAGCTCGCTCTGGGGGGCTGGAGAGATGGCTCAGCGGTTAAGAGCACTGACTGCTCTTTCAGAGGTCCTGAATACCACAGGTGGCTCAATTCCAGCATACCACATGGTGGCTCACAACCATCTGTAATGGGATCAGATGCCCTCTTCTGGAGTGTCTGAAGGTAACTACAGTGTACTCACATACATAAACATTAAAAAAAAAAGCTTGCTTTGGGGGGCTGGAGAGATGGCTCAGTGGTTAAGAACACTAACTGCTCTTTTCCAGAGGTTCTGAGTTCAATTCCCAGCAACCACATGGTGACTCACAACCATCTGTAATGGATCTGATGCCCTCTCTTCTGGTGTGTCTGATTTATTTATTAATATATATTACGTATTCATACATAAAATAAATAAATCTCTTTAAAAAAAAAAAAAGCTAGCTCTGAGACAGCTTCTAGGTTAGAAAAGGTGGCAAGGGGAGGTGATCTGAGGACAGGCAGGGAGAAGCAGGTAGAAGAGGGTCAGTCAAGCTGAAAGTGATATAAACAAGCCTGAAGAGGCACCTTGTATGAATGGATAGAACTGCTCTCAAAAACCATAGGTTATTACATAAAAACTCTGTCTAGAATCAGGAGTGGAACACCTCCCTACCTGTATAGCTTTTCACTGTTGTTGCTGAAATTGGCTATCATAAATACTAGAGAGTAAAACCCTACTGCTACAGACAGTACATGCTCTAGTCAGTTTCTTGTTTTTGACAACTGGGAAGAGGAACCTCAATTGAGAAAAAGCCTCCAATAATTTGGACTCTCGGAATGCATGTAGGGTAATCTTAATGATTAATGTGGTTAAGGCCCAGCTCACCGTATTAATTAACCCAGCAATGCCAACCCAAGCCCGGTAGTGCTAGGTTACATAAAAAAGCAAGTAGAGCAAACTGTGGAGAGTAAGACAATAAACAGTGTTCTTCTATGGTCTCTGCTCCACTTCCTGCCCACCGAGTTCCTGCCCTGACTTTCTTAGTGATGGAGTGCCATCTGGGAGTTTTAAGTTTTAAGAAGCCCTTTTCTCCCCACAGAAGGTTTTAATCAGTGTTTTATCAAGGCAACAGAACCCAAGTAGCTCACAGTACATAGAGCAGTCAAACTGGGCTGGAAATATTTCTACCTGTCTGGTTTTCACTGTTAAAAGGGCTATGATGACTGCTGAAGAGACATCTGTCACCCATCAGTATTACTCAGCTATGCTCTCTGCCTGCTATACCACTGCACAGCAGGACAAGAGTTCCCACTGGAGCTGTATTGTTACATCTGCTATAGGAATAACCAAAGAATTGAGTCTAGCTCAACATTTGGGAAGTCATTTACCTGGTGCAGTAAACCTGGTCCATATCCTAAAGCTGGGGAAGTCACAGGATCTAGTGAGGATCCTAAGCTATTCTGATAAAAGGACATGATATACCCGTCAAACTGCCTTCCAAATAATTACTTTTATTTCCATACAGTATTACCACGATCAGCCTTGGTATAGAATCAAAACCAGTCAAAGTACTGAGAATAAGTGAGTTAAATGTTCATCTATAAACAATATCCACATCATTCACTCCAAAGCTCAGGGAATGTGACAGATGAGGGTATGAAGAAGATAGAAGCCAGAGGACAGGATGGAGTGTTATGAAATGCTGTCTTCCAGGGATTCGACAATCCCAATTTCTAAGGATCTGTAGATAGTTAATAGTTACTAAGGGGAGAGATACTTTCTTCAGTGGTGTAGATACTGGTAAGGCATTCAAGCAACCCTAATCAAGCTTATTGGATCATCCTCCCCCCTAAAAAAAAATAAAAGGGGGGGAAGGGTACTTGGAGGGATGGTGATGGCTCAGCAGTTAAGAAGACACACAATGCTTTTGTATAGGACTAGACATCAGGTGCCAGCACCCACACATCAAGCAGTTTAGAACTGCCTGTAACTCTACCTCCACAGAAATCCAAGGCTCTGGACTTGAGCACCCTCACTCACATGCACATAACTATGTACAAACAAATAATGAAAAAATTTTAAAGGGGGGACAATTAGAAGAGGGTGAATGGAAGGGGACAAGTGAGGGTGGTAGGGGCTGGCGAATATCATCAAAACATATGACATGAAAATATGAAGATGGCATAATAAAATAAATATATTAACCCCCCCCCTTTTTTTTTTAAAGGAAAGGAATACCTGAGTTAACCTGAGTACATCTGTAGTCCCAGTTCTTCGGAGGCTAGTTAAAGAACTATGTAACACAGTAAGACATTCCCCAGCTCTTCCTATGTAACACAGTAAGACATTCCCCCTCAACATAAAATATGGGAAGTAGGGGACAAGAATGCACTAAGAAGAAAACAGAGATAAGGGGTTCTTTTTATGAGGAAAGACAAAATGTTTAAGACATCAAGTATGAGGGATAACAATATAGACAGCACAGATAACTCTCTATGGCTTAGAATGGCATATTTAGATATACACTTGGCAGACAAAGAAAGATTAAGCACGGGATCTGCAGATTAGATTTAGACATGTGGTACAGCCATCTGAATGTGACTTTTACATCATTTACATCAACTGGATCTAAAGTGAATAGTTGTATTAAAGTGGTGCTGGGGACCAAACTGGTGCACAGCCTTGCATGTACTCTGTAGATAAGAGCTATTCTACTGGGCCACATAACCGTTTACTGATCAGCCTAATTATTTTTAAAATGTGGTTATATTTATCTATTTTTTACTCAGAGACATAACTCAGCCTTTCTTGGAACTTGTGCTCCTCATGTTCTAGTCCCCAAGGGACAATAGATGCATATCACCACACCTGTCTTTTAATTTCTCATCGCATACAATGGTCTCTGCATTTAAACCAGTGGCCTAAACAGAAGTGTTTGTGCTTAAAAAAAAAAAAAAGATTTGTACTTGATATAAAATAATTTAAAATTTACTTCTTATAAAAATATTGTGGCCTCAACACCTTCATAACAAGCATTCTCTGGGAATAAAACCAATTAGAATAAACAGTGTCACATGCTAAAAACTCAGAAAGCAGTAATTAACTCCTTTGTCTCAGTTCATTTTAAGAATCTCAGTAAAGAACAAAGTTCATGTTTGAATTCTTGAAAAAATACCAGATACTGTGAACAAGCTATAAATAAAGTGCCAACTACGATACAAATTGGAAAGTATGGAAAATAACCCAGAAAGACTTTTAAACTGAAATAAATCTATTATTCAAGAATAAGATCTACTTACCAGATCTCAAATAACATGTGTGGAAAAGATCTAATAAAAATTGCCCAACAACGGCTGGTGAAATGGCTCAGCGGGTAAGAGCACTGACTGCTCTTCCGAAGGTCCTGAGTTCGGATCCCAGCAACCACATGGTGGCTCACAACCACCCATAATGAGATCTGACGCCCTCTTCTGGTGCATCTGAAGACAGCTACAGTGAATTATGCCGGAGCGGGCTGGCAGAGGTTCTAGTTCAATTCCCAGCAGTCACACACATGATAGCTCACAGCCATCTGTACAAATACAGTGTACTCATACACATAAAATAATAAATTAAAAAAAATTGCCCAACAAAATGCGACCACTGTATGTCAGATTGATAGAAAGTAGGGGGAAAAAGCACTTAAAATATTTAAATTTATGAAATTCATCATGAGGCTGTAGAGATGGCTCAGTGGTTAAGAGCACTTGTTTGTACAGAAAACCTGGGTTCAATTTCTATGTGGTCTTTTATAACTATCCAACCCAGGGGATCTGATGCCCTCTTCTGACTTCTGTGGTACTAGCCACACATATGGTACACTTACATACATGCAGGCAAACAGTCAAATGCAAAAAATACATCTTTAAAAAAGAAAAATAGCATCATATTTTTTTGTTTTGTTTTGTTTTTTGTTTTGTTTTTTCAAGACAGAGTTTCTCTGTGTAGCTCTGGCTGTCCTGGAACTCACTCTGTAGACCAGGCTGGCCTCGAACTCAGAGATCCATCTGCCTCGGCCTCCCATGTGCTGGGATTATAGGCGTGCACCACTACCGCCTGGCTACATTCTTAAACTACTTCAAACACCTAGGCTAGAGATAAATCTAATAAAAATCAAAAGCCCCACAATATACTATACTATATAATATAGTCCCAAAAGTTTTATCTTATGGAAGTGGCAAGCATGAAATCTACGGTCAAGTTAGAAAGTAGCTGAGTCAGGAATATAGCAAAGAGTTCACCAAAGGCCATCCCAGAACTCTGAGGACTCTACTAAACTTAAGCGACATATCTGAGATAAATACCTGCCCAGCTACTGAGGGACTTCCATGCAAAGCTTCTCCCCCTCTCTCGTCTGTTTTCCTAACTGAGTAGTGAGGTACTACTAACTAGCAGTATTATTTTAGTAGATCTCTCTATCTAGATAATCTGGCACTGGGCTCAGAATCCTCCTGCCTTGGCCTCCAGACTTAAGGATTACAGTCATGAGCCACCACAGCTACTTCCAAGGATTATTTTTATGTGTACAGTATGAAGACTGTATCATACTGCAGTCTTCAACAAGGATCCTGGGAGAGTTGAAGGACTCCGACTGGGGCTCCCTCTGGCACTGGCAGTGTTATTTGACTGAAGGGTATAGAAAACAAAATAACATTAAGGAGCCATAAGCTGTCAGTACACCACTCACTCTAAGATGGCCTGGTAACTGAGAACACTCTAGACCAGTGGTTCTCAACCTTCCTAACTCTGCAATGCTTTACTACACTACACTTCATCATGTTCTGCTGACCTCAACCATAAAATTATTTGTTATTTCATAACTAATTTTTCTGTTATGAATTGTAATCTAAATATCTGATGTACAGGATAACTAACTGAAACGGGCCATAACACAGACTGAGAACCACTGCTCTAGATCAAAGAGACAAGAGCCCAAAGGAAGGGTGTAAGCATCTTACACTCAGAAAAACAAAATGGGAGTAAAAGGAACACAATACCATAAAAGCTATAAACTAAGAAACGAGTCTGTCAAGGAACAGCACTGAAGCAAATGTAGATTAGTAATGTTTTCTTTTATTCTTTGCTTATGTCTTAGAGAAAGAACTAGAAGAATAACAAACTCACACAATTTTACCATCACAGCCTTACCAAAGTAAATAATGGTAAGGCTTGCCTTCAGTGGTGATAGTCTACAGCACTCATCAAAATAAACGTATCCTAACTTCATTAAGAAGTGATTTCTGTTTCATTAACAAGATATGCTGCAAGCCAGAGGCTCAGTGGCTAAGAGCACTGACTGCTCTTCCAGAGGTCCTGAGTTCAATACTTAGCAACTACATAGTAGCTCACTACCATGAGATGCCATCTGGTGTGTTTGAAGAGAGCAAAAGTATACTCACATACATAAAAGTTCCCAGCAGTTGGGAAGCAGAGGCAGAGGCAGGAGGATTTCTAAGTTCAGCCTGGTCTACAGAGTGAGTTCCAGGACAGTCAGGGCTATAGAAACCGTCTCAAAAAAACAAAAACAAAAAAAGCTTCTTACACATCAAGAATCACATTTGACAGCATCTACTACTTAAGAATCATTTTCTAAAAAGTATTTTATAGGGGCTGGAGAGATAGCTAAATGGTTAAGAGCACCGACTGCTCTTCCAAAGATCCTGAGTTCGGATACCAGCAATCACATGGTGACTCACAACCACCCATGAGATCTGACGCCCTCTTCTGGTGTGTCTGAAGACAGCTACAGTGTATTACACAGGAGTGAGCAGGGTCAGAGCAATCAGAGGTCCTGAGTTCAATTCCCAGCAGCCACATGATGGCTCATGGCTATTTGTACAGCTACAGTGTGTTCATACACATAAAAATAAATAAATCCTATAAAAAAAGTTGCAAAGAATAATGTTTTTTTTTTTTCCTTAAGTCTCTCAATACAGATGGTTGTGAGCCACCATGTATTTACTGGGATTTGAACTCATGACCTCCGGAAGAACAGTCAGTGCTCTTAACCACTGAGCCATCTCACCAGCCCAAGAATATAATGTTGTTTTTGTTTTTCGAGACAGGGTTTCTCTGTGTAGCCCTGGCTATCCTGAACTCACTCTGTAGACCAGGCTGGCCTCAAACTCAAGAAAGCCACCTGCCTCTGCCTCCCAAGTGCTGGGATTAAAGGAGTGCACCACCACGGCTAGGCTCAAGAATATAATTTTTAACTACCAATTTGTTCAAGTACCATGAATGACCTCTACAGTCAGGTTAAGACAAAGCTAAGTATAATCCTCCATTTTTAAATAACAGTTGTATTCTTTTTTTTTTTTTTTTTTAACAGTTGTATTCTTATGTAATTCCTTGGTCACTAAAACATTATGAATTATATCTAAATAGTTCAATCCTATGGATACTGTTCCAGGACAGCCAAGGCTACATAGAGAAACCCTGTCTCAAAAAACCAAAAAACAAACAAACAAACAAACAAAAAACAAAAAGAAAGAAAGAAAAAAACCAAAAAGACAGGAGGAAAGAATGTTATAAATTAAGGACGGAGTTTGTCTTAGTTACTTATTTTTGAAAGGTTGGACTGGTGTTGATTATTCAGGAGAGGAAAGAAGGGATTTCCTTGCCTTAGTTTCCCTTAGTGCAGACAGTCCCAAGCCTTTGTGCTCTGGGGTGAGAAGGTAGTGAGCATAAGCCCAGTTCTAGTCACAAGAAAGGTAGAAAATGGTAAACTCTGCCTGAGACCACAGAGGCAGTCCACTTCTTCTGCCAGTGCCTTCTGCAGGCTCCCAACCTTGGTCTTGCTTTTTACCACAAACACCCTCTGACCTGACAATTAACAGCAGCGTAGTGCTCACAAGAGACAGGTGCTTGAAAGGCACATTTATGCCTCGGTGCAGCCACAAGTCACAGGCTGTACTACCTGTTCAGAGATTGGTACTTTGTGCTCATCATTCATTCTCAAGGTCCCCAGATGTACCAGCACTACACCTTTGTAGCCAAGCTGGTCTGGATATCACTCCAGCCCCTTAGTGCAGAAGTCACTGTAGCCTTACTTAGTTACTTTGCTATTGCTGTGATGAGATGCCATAACCAAGGCAACTTATATTTAAAAAAAAAAAAAAAAGCATGTAACTGAGGACTTGCTTATAGTCTCAGAGGGCCAGCCCATTATCACCGTAGGGTGCATGGCAGTAGGCAGGCAGGTATATGGAAAAGTAACTGAAAGCTTATATCTTATCTAACTAGGAATGGTGTGGGCTTTCCCATCAATGGTGACACAAGGGATGTTACACCAACTAGGGACCAAGCATTTAAATATCAGTTTATGGTAGGCCATACTCACTTAACCACCACAGGGTACTTGCTTGGACAGCACACATACTAAAATTAGACAAGTAAGGGATCGGAGACCAATGCAGCTATGACATCTATTATTCCAATGGTCAGAGTTCATTCAGAGGATCTGGCTGGTATCCCCTTGTCTTCAGAACTTTCTGAAAAAAGTATGACCCCCACTTCCACCTCGAGGCTGTACACTCAAAGAAGACAGACCACTCCTTTTTTTTTTTAAAGATTTATTTATTTAATGTAGGTGAGTGCACACTGTAGCTGTATAGATAGTTGTGAGCTGTATAGATAGTTGTTGGGAATTGACTTTTAGGACCTCTGCTCGCTCTGGTAGGCCCCGCTCACTCAGTCCCTGCTCTCTCCGGCCCAAAGATTTATTATTATACATAAGTACACTGTAGCTGTCTTCTGACGCACCAGAAGATAGTGTCAAATCTCATTACAGGTAGTGGTTTGTGAGTCACCATGTGGTTGCTGAGATTTGAACTCAGGCCCTTGGGAAGAGCAGTCAGTGCTCTTACCCACTGAGCCACCTCACCAGCCCCAAGACAGACCACTCTTGCATCATAGGTCTACAGTAGCTATACTCTAGTACTACACACTACAAACAACCTCTTAAAAAGGAAATTTGGAAGTGAGGGAACTTTTTTTTTTTTTGGGTTTTTTTCAAGGCAGGGTTTCTCTGTGTAGCCCTGGCTATCCTTGAACTCAGAAATCCGCTTGCCTCTGCCTCCCAAGTGCAAGGATTAAAGATGTGTGACACCACTGTCAGGCAACTATTTTAAGAAGAAAAGCTATATACAGATAAAAAGAATACTAGCAAAGCATATTCAAAGAAACTACTTCAGAATACACAGTATTTTTTAGTATTTCAATATAGACTAAAGACTAGCTCTCTGGAATCCTCCAGGACTCTACCAGCATCCAGCTCCATGAGCTGAACGACCAGATTCTTGACCTTTCTACTGTGAGACAGCCATTGCTGAAGTACCCAGACCACATCTGGCAAGCCAGTCTAATAAATCTCCTTTTTAATATGTAAGTTCATTCTATCAGCTGTGATCATTTAAAGAACCTCTACTAAGGCACCAACAGTACAAGTGCTCACATGAGATATTCAAGGGTATGACTGAATAGTGCCCTGTTAACAGTTCACAAGCCCATTCCTTCCATAATTACCTTTATAGTTCTTCCGAACTTTGGTCTCTTCATCTACAAAAGTTACTGACAATGTACCCCACAAATATTGTTGAAAAGTTTAAATGAGTTAATAAAATACTACTTGGTTTACTATTATCCTTCAATGTCTGGACAGTATCCAACAAACTGACTGCCTCCTGATTATGATCATCTAGATCAGTCACTGAGACTTTCAGGTCTTAAAATCTAATTTTACTGTTTTGAGAAAAGATCATATAGTCCATACTTAGAAGAGGCCTCAAGCCAGGCAGTGGTGGCGCAGGCCTTTAATCCCAGCACTTGGGAGGCAGAGGCAGGTGGATTTCTGAGTTCAAGGCCAGCCTGGTCTACAGAGTGAGTTCCAGGTCAGCAGAGGCTACACAGAGAAATCCTGTCTCGAAAAAAACAAAAGAGGCCTCAAATGCACTATGTAGCCAGGAATGACACTCCTGTTTCTACCTATCAAGCACTGAGAGTATATAAGTGTGAGCATCATAACCAGCTTATGTGATGCTAACGATCAAATCCTAGGCTTCCATACACATTAGACAGACACTATCAACTGAGCTACAGCTACAACTTGTTTCTAAAATTCTAACTTTCACATCCAATCTTCCAATCTTTCTCCTATTTTCTCTCATAGGGAACACTCAGCTGACTTAGAAGGCTGGTATTATTCTACCTTTGGTTTTATTCCACCTGCCTTCTGTATAATCAATGAATCCCCAGAAGTAATTTTCTCCAGGAAGTCAAGACTGCACTAAAAAACCTCAGACAAGGAAGCATAACAATACCTGTAAACACCAATTTCCTCTCTTAATTATAAATCACAAGCTGAAAAAGATGTTATCTTGCCTAGACTTTATATATGCATGTAAAATATGTATATATGTATAGTAAATTCATAAGAATCTAAGACATAAACAGATTAACAACATAGATGTTAGATGTTGTCAACATAGATGTCAGAACAGTGGGAATCATAGAAAGATGAAAGGGACAAAGACACTTATGGTTCAGGGTGACATGGATCATAATCAATGTACCAAACAATTCTGTAGTGAGAATTCTAGAATTTTGGTTTCTTCAAAAAACAGAAATATTATAATAATATGTTTTTGTTTTAATCCCAGGTGTGGGATAGGGGGCTGCTCCAGAGCAGCAATATTTGCCTCATGCTCTAACAGAGGTGTGGTTTTGCCACCTGCAGATGGTTTCTCAAATTGTATGACATTTGAAATTCTGGGGACTTTTGGTTTTTTGAGACAGAGTTTCACTGTATAGCCCTGGCTGTCCTGGAATTCACTCTGTACAAGACCAGGCTGGCCTTGAACTCAGAAATCCACCTGCCTCTGCCTCTGCCTCCCAAGTGCTGGGATTAAAGGAGTGCACCACTACTGCTAGGCTCTTCTGGGAACTTTTCAGAAGATATATAAATGCTAGAGCCCTAAATGATAGGTGCAGTGGTTGGGTGTTGTGTGTGTGGTGGGGGATTGTTGGTCACAGTTTGTTGAAGAAGAAACAAGAGATCAGATATCCTGACACTGAAGATCAAACTATCCCAAGGAACTTGACTTGAAGTCCCTAGTCAGCTCAAAATAGTCTAATGATAATGTGGCTCCCTTTCCACCCTTTCACCTCAAGGACCTCTTTCCTTTCCCCTCTATCCTCTCTTATCTAGTGTTAAGGGGTTGAAAGCGTGAGAAAAAGGTGGAAGAAAGAACCTTCAAAGCAGCAAAAGCCAGCTCCACTAATCCATCCCAGCTGTGGATACTCTGGCCTTAAAAACATTTCAGAAGTAATGACAAACACTAAGCAACTTTTTTTAAAAAAGATTTAAAAGATTCATTATATGTAAGTATGTGTAAGTAGCTGTCTTCAGACACACCAGAAGAGGGCGTCAAATATCTTTACAGATGGTTGTGAGCCACCGTGTGGTTGCTGGGATTTGAACTCAGGGCCTTTGGAAGAGCAGTCAGTGCTCTTAGCAGCTGAGCTATCTCTCCAGCCCACAATTTCTTAATTATAACTGGACCCAGTAAGTTTTATCTGCCTAACTAAAACCATACTAGCCATGTAAGCACCAGTACCATCATCTCTGTGCTTTTTTCCATTTAAATGAGTAAACAAGGACACCAATCAATGTACTTTCATTTAGCTTTTGTTATATCCAAGACAAATTAAAGCACTTTGCTATATAATTTGCCCTACATTATAATGTTATATTCATGGCTAACCATTATTTATGCAGCTACATTACATGTATTATTAGAGCCAACTGTATTAGCTGTCTCAGCATCCAATGAAAAGGTACATTAGCTTAGCTATGCAACTGCTATTGGCACCTATAACCTGTGTAACCCACACAGAAACTGGAATCATGTTATCAAGTTCTTCCTTGCTTATCCCAGATTACTATTCTCATTTCCCATCAGTTTTGCTTGTTTTGGGATTTCTTAGGTAGAATTATATACTATATTTTTTCCTGAAATTTTTAATTTAGCAGTTTTTCAAATAGTCCATTCCTTTTTATTGTTGAGATGTATAAATGGCTAACACAGTACGGTTTGTTTATCAATTTTTCCTAATTAATTATTTGCAGTTTTCTGCTTAGAATAAATTTGCTACAGATATGTCTTTAAAGTTACTTTTATAAGTTTGCACCATTGAATTTTGGATATCACAAAAGTGGTAGAGAAGTATGAAAAGATGTAAAGAGAAGAAAATTTATAGTCATTCATTGCTACTTTAAAATTCTAGTCTGCCAGGCGGTGGTGGCGCTTGCCTTTAATCCCAGCACTTGGGAGGCAGAGGCAGGCGGATTTCTAAGTTCGAGGCCAGCCTGGTCTACAGAGTGAGTTCCAGGACAGCCAGGGCTACAGAGAGAAACCCTGTCTCGAAAAAAACAAAAAAGAAAAGAGAAGGGAGGATTCATTCCACTACCACCCCCAGCCCTGAAGGTAGCATTTTTAAAAGGAGAATGATAGCACAGAAAAGCTCAATGGTAGAGCACTTGACTAGCTGTAGGTTCAAATGCCAGCACTACAAAACATTAGCATCAGTAACAAAGAGCAAAATGAAACTTCACCCAGTGAAAGCACATGGGGTAGTTTATGGTTAGGGATGTTCAGTTAGTAAAGTGTTTGTCTTGTTTGCATTGGAGATAGACGCAGAAGTTCATTTCCAACTCCATAGCAAGTTTGAGGTCAGCTTCCTCTCTCAAAATAAATTTAAAGGACCTGTTATTACCATATAGTTCTGATGCCATACTACTCAGGTTCATTAAGAAAACAAAAGAGCAGGGCTAGGGAGATGGCTCAGGGGGTAAGAGCAATGACTGCTCTTCCCAAGGAGGTCCTCTGAGTTCAAATCCCAGCAACCACATGGTGGCTCACAACCACCGGAAATGAGAATTGACGCCCTCTTCTGGCTTGTTAGAAGACAGCTACAGTATACTTATGTATAATGATAAATAAATCTTTGGGCTGGAGAGAGCTGGGACTGAGTGGAGTGACCAGGGTTGACCTGAGCAAGCAGAGGTCCTAAAATTCAATTCCCAACAAGCACATGAAGGCTCACAACCATTTGTACAGCTACAGTGTATACTCATATACATAAAATAATTCTTTAAAAGAGAAAGAGAGAAAGAAAGAAGAGCAAGTTGATGACCTCTCTCAATTCACTCTATCAATTAAAGGACTAAAAATATAAGAAGCTAGAATGTTAGCTGTCCTATAGTAAAGGGCCAACCTATGGAAGCTTAATTTTTAAAAAAAATTTGCATGAGCCGGGCGTGGTGGCACACGCCTTTAATCCCAGCACTTCGGAGGCAGAGGCAGGTGGGTTTCTGAGTTTGAGGCCAGCCTGGTCTACAGAGTGAGTTCCAGGACAGCCAGGGCTACACAGACAAACCCTGTCTCAAAAAACAAAACAAAAACAAAAACAAAAACAAACAAACAAACAAAAAAATTGCCCTGGGTGGGCTGTTATGCAATACAACTTTAATCCCAGCATTCAGGAGGCAGAGGCAAGCAATCTCTAGAGTTCAAGGCCAGCCTTGTCTACATAGTTGCATTCTAGGACTGCAAGGATTATATAGAAAAATCCCGTGACAACCCCGCCGCTCCCCAAAAAAACTTGCCCGAAGACAAGATTCTCCTTGAAAAAGCAGTTATTACCATTAACCTAAAAGTAGCACAAGATGCAATATTGCAGGCTCCTCATTAGATCACTGTGGCTCGTTGATGGGTCAGCTATTTATTATTTATGCTTTTTGTGTTTTTATTTATCTGAATGCAGTACTTATACTTTTCTGCTCTCTACTGGCATCTCTACTCTGGTCTGGGGCACTCTTACCACAAGATAGAGCTCCACTGTTTCAGAATGACCACTCTAACTATATAGAACCTTACTAAGATGTATATAGCTTTGGACTGGGCAAATGTTTTGAGTGGCTTCATTAGTAAAAAATTACGGAACATCTGAAGAAACACTCTACAGGGTTCAAAAAGCCATGGGCCACATACATGTTAATGTTAGCAGCAGTTTTCATGAAGGAGGATAGCTGTAGTATACATACTTTTCACTGCTTTCCTAGTAAGACTAAAGCTAGGATTTTCTTCCTCTGTGACAAGCTTGTCAAAAAGCAGATCTCAAGGTTTCAGAGACAATCATCAAAATGGCTTTTCAAAGGACCTGATAACTTACACCCCCTCACTTCCAGGATTTCACAACCAAAAAATGTCTCCAGATGTTGCCACAGCATGGAGGATAAAATACTGATCTAACTTACAAACAACATTCTATTCCATTTTACTTTCTTTTCCCATTGCTTTGATAGAACTCAGTGCCTTGTTAGAGCTAAGCAAGCACACAATGATACACCTAGCCCTCCCCTTTCACTCTTCAGTAAAAACAAAAAACTACAAAACCCTTAGCATCAAGTAACTTACATAACCCAAAGGCAAAATACCAAGTCAAGACTAAAACTTTGTTATACCCTGTACATAAGTCTTTGGTAAAGCAAGTTCTAGTCATTTTGTCCAAAAACCTACCTTCTTCCAGAGTTCTAAGTGTTAACTCTACATTTAGTAAAGTGCCCAAATTCCGCAACACAGAAAGGCATACTACAGTCTACAGTCAACTACCATGCATTAAGGAACTACTGTGTCTCATTTCATGTAGAAGCATACAACTGCCTTCAAATCTTTATTTTTACTTACTTTGTGATCTCGACCAAGTTGCTAATTTCCTTATGCTTCAGTTTTCTCAACTTTAAAATAGAAATATTAACAAGTTATGGGGACTAGAGAATACATACAAAATTTTAGGAGTACTGAGTGAGAGTCCTTGCCTAGCATTCAAGAGGCCCTAGGTCCAATCATTAGTTATTTATAACACACACACATTTTAAATTAAACCTTATCAGAGAAAAATAAACTGATCGGTAAGACCATCAGGAATTCAAGGCCAACCTCCGCTACACTTATCTCCCCACTTTACTCCCACACCCCAGCCCCTCAAGGTACTTATTTCACTTACAAACCTCTAACAATGGGCTCCATCCTCAATTTACAGATGAAGAAACACTTATCTGTCAGGGTAATGAAGGAGCAGTGACTTAAAAGCTGCTGACTTGAGAGCCCATATTTTTGCTATTATACACAGAAAATTTCATTAAGAGCTACAATTATTACTAATGATCAAAAATATATGTCTTAGGCCAAAATAATGACCAGCATGAGCTATATTTTCATTAAGAGGTTAATGATACAGAACAATAGCTCAGAGTTTACTTCTTGATCCAAAAGTAGGAGACAGAAAGCTCATAGGGAATAACACCCATGAGTGACCCACTTCTCTTAACAAAGCCATACCTCCTAACCCTTCACAAACAGTTCCACCAACTGAAGATCCAAGCATTCATCCAAAGAGCCGATGGGAACCATTCTGATTCAAACCACCACGAAGGTGGGAGTAGAAGTGAGACAGCAAGTCCCTAAGTGTTACAACCAAAACTAACTTCAAAATTTAAGACCCAAATTCTGTCTGTATAAATTATACTGATAGGGAAGCCGGTAAAGTCATTTGACTTCTAAAACCATGAAGAGTCTGGTTTGCACCATTTTGGTTCTCGTAATTTCTTCTTTTCTTTATCATATTTATTTGGATTTTAATCCTTTTACTTGAAATGACCCCACAACTTAAGAACCTTTAAAACATCAGCTACAAAGGCTGTTCATCTATTCTGGAAAATTGGTTAAAATTTTACTCTAATTTACTCTAAAAAGTAGTTAAAATCTTGAAATTGTGAGTGCTAGGATTAAAGAGGTACACCACCAGGTATCTAGCTGACTCATTTAAACCAAATCAATCTCACTTTTTTCTTCCCTATCAAAATTCTCTTTTCTAGTATACTCACGCACGCATGCACACACATCCCATCTTACTGTGTGCGTGTTCAGAAACACAAGGCTTCACTTTTTTTTAGGACACCTTACTAAATTACTAACTACAAAACAAGAAGGGCATAGTTATGACTATAGTTCAGCGGTACAGCCCTTGCCAGTATACTCAAGGCCCTGGGTTCCAGCTCTCAAACAGATTCATTTTTTTTTTTTTTTGTTTTTCGAGACAGGGTTTCTCTGTATAGCCCTGGCTTGGCTGTCCTGGAACTCACTCTGTAGACCAGGCTGGACTCAAACTCAGAAATCCGCCTGCCTCTGCCTCCCAAGTGCTGGGATTAAAGGTGTGCACCACCACCACCTGGCAATCATCAGATTCTTGTTGACAATTCATCACTTCCATACCTATGTTCAGATTATAAACCTGTCAGCTCACACGCACACCATGAAGTCGATGCAGCTGCACCATTACAGATGTCCACAAGTGGCTGGAGGCATAGCTCATGGTGGCAGAGCACAGCTAACATTTGCAAGGCCCCAATTCTCACATATAAAGGAAAAAAC
This sequence comes from Montemys delectorum, assembly GCA_019843815.1. Classification (NCBI taxonomy): domain Eukaryota; kingdom Metazoa; phylum Chordata; class Mammalia; order Rodentia; family Muridae; genus Montemys; species Montemys delectorum. Next base: position 20,280 of record JADRCD010220127.1, read on the forward strand.
CACAAAAACAAAACTTCAATCAAGTTTCTCTTCTGACCTGCCCAAATTATAGTTCCTACCAACAGACCACCCTCTAGTCACACACAAAAAACCTTCCCTCAGGCTTCTATCCCAAATCCTCCCAATGGCCTAGAATAATGACAACCACTTCCAACACTGCTCCCTCAATACTCACCCTCAAACTTATTATCTCTGTGAAGTCTTAAATGTGGTTTGTTTCCTTCTAACTATACTGCATTTTACTCATAAACACCTTATAAAAATTACCTATTATAATTACATTATAAATTACTGGGGGGGGGGGGAAATCAATGGTTCTCAGTATTTGCTCTTCAAAATACATCAAGCTCTCCAGTATACTTGCCAACCTGAAGACATGCTTTCCCAGGGTACTTTTCCAGGTTGGTCGTCAAGGCGAAATTCAGCTAATTTGTGCATTAGTGTACAAATTAGTCAACCTACCTACCTCTTCTATTTCTGTCTTGTGCAAGAAAAAAAGTAGTGTCCTAATTTCAAGAGTTCTCTCTTATTAAAAGGATATGCATGAGAGGTCTCTGATGAATGTCTGGTCACTCCCTCAAACCACATCAAGAAAAGAAAACTCCTACATTTATGCTTCCATAAAATTCTAACTTTCTGGGGCTGGAGAAATGGTTCAGTGGTTAACAGCACTTGCTATTCTTGCAGAGGGCCCCAGACCCCAGTTGAGTTCCCAGGACCCACATGGTAGCTCACAATTAACTCCAGTTCCAGGAGATATAACCCCTGACCCCTTCTTCCAGCCTCTTTGGACACTGCATCCCCATAGGTGCTATACATACACACAGGCAGAACACAATTCTTTGTTAAGTGTGTGTATGAGAGCTGCAAGATGGAATAAATATTCTTTTGTTTCAGAATTAAACTGCTAGTTTACACAAAAAATCTGGTGATTCAGAACTGCATGGGTAAATAAACATCGAAGTGTTGTTAACAATAGCCATTAATATATGCTACTAAAGTCTGCTATTACTATCCTAGTTGACATCTCTTGAATGCCTGCCATAGGCTAAGCAGGGACTGGAACTTAAGATCACACAGATGTTAACATAACAAAATGGCATCTTTACAAAGCAACAAGAGTTTTCTGCACTTCACTACCAACTCTGATTGCTTCTGACCCCTAACATCTGCACTTACCATCAACCATGATTTTGCTCAGATAATCTCTTTTGTTTTAGTAAAACAAGTAGGTTAGGTTTTACACAACAGGGAACAAAAGTTCTAGGTTCCATTGGTTTGATGTGATGAAGAAATGAAGGCTAAACGGGAAAAGTCTTTTTTTCCCTTCTCTTATGAAACCCTGAATGCTTGCCTTTCAAAAGGCACCTAAACAAGATATGGAGCAAGCCTTTCAGCTACCAGCTGTCTCTTATAAAGGTGAAATGTAAAGGGCAAACGGAGCAGCTGCTTCATATCAGTCTATAACTACCTTTCAATGTGCATAGGAGTCACAGGAGTAACTGCAGCAGTAATATGACACTCTAAGGTATGCTATTTAAATTTTAGAAACTCGCTTTATTGGATAAGAGATCTGTGCAATGACCCAAGCCAAACCAGTGCTCCCTCTAATGAGGGTGAAGCATAGCAGTTAACATCCCTGCTGGGACGGATAGTGCAAAACCTGGAAAGCCTTCCCTTGCCCACTCACACCAGAAATGCTTTCATTTCATTTCCATACAGCGGACTTCAGTGAGATAACAAATAGAAAAAAAAAAAAAAAACCACTAGTAAGTAGTGAAATTTGACCAGGACATGAGATTCTTTAGATTATCTGTACCCTTTTCATTTAGTGAACTCTCCCTACACACACACACACACACACACACACACACACACACACCCCTTTAGCAAGGAAAGGCTCAACATATTCTTACACGAAAAATAAAGCTATGTCTAGATTTTTCATCCCTAAATCTTGGGGGGTCGGGGAGAATACTAGCATCTCTTTGGTAAAAGTCCCCATGCCTCCTATGACATGAAGAACTTACAGATCTCCGGACCTCTCCTGGCACAAGGTTTAACTACGTCTTTTTCAGTCTTGTGCAAGCCTACTTTTGTAACCCAGAGCCTGGGAGAAAGAGTTACCCACCCCGAGAAAGCTCTAAAACAGGTATGAAGGAAGCGTGGGGATCGTCTCACCAACTCTCCATCCCACAGGTTTCTCGCCATCAAGAGAGCACCACACAAAAGGGTCTGGCTCCCGCCGCCCCTACTCCTCCCTCCCGGCTGCCGGCGCGGACTCACGACTCACCAGGACCGTGGTGCAGATGGACCTCAGCTCCGACTCCACTTTCTCCCGATAGTCCTTGATCAGCTGCAACTTCTTGTCAGAGGTGTCGGTCTTCTGCTCGATGCTCGAGATGACCCTCCAGGCGGACCTGCGGCCCCCGACCACGTTCTTGTAGGCCACCGACAGCAGGTTGCGCTCCTCGTTGGACAGCTCGGCGCCCTGCTCCGTCACGGCTTTCATGCAGGTGGCCATGTCGTCGTAGCGCTCGGCCTGCTCGGCCAGCTTAGCCTTCTGGATCAGCTCGGTCTTCTCCATGGCGAGCGAGGGCGAGCGCCGAGCCGGATCCGGAGTCCTCCTGAGAGCCGCGAGGGGCGGGGCGGGGCGGCGCCGGCGAGGACAAAAAGGAGCGAGGGGAGAGCACGTCAGACAATGCGGCCGGACGCCCGCTTTGTCTCGGCGCACGAGGCCGCCCGTCCTCGGGCCTCTCGAGGGGCCGCCGCCTTCCGCCCGCGCCCTCCGGCCCGCCCGCCGCGCCTCCCCAAGGCCGGAGCGCGAGCCCCGCCCGGCCCAAGATGGAAGCGGCCGTTGGGAGCCGCACCTTCCCGTCCCAGCCCGACCCTCAGGCGCGCGGTAACCTGGCAGTCCCGAGGACCGTGCTCCGCCTACCCCAGCCCCGGTCCCTCGCGGCGGCGGCGACGGCGGCTGCAGCGACAGCCCCAGAGCTGTGCCCGCACTCACCTTCTAGTCTCCGCGGCCGCAACGCGAGTCCCACCACTTTGATCTGCTTTGGGCTTTAGCCGAGGACCCTCCCGTCTCAGCCTAGCGCGGAGCCGACGAGCTCGCCATCGACCAATAGAACATTGCACCTCCCTAGGGAGTCCCGCCTCCAGCTCCTCCTCTGGCCAATGAGGAGCGAGCGCGCGGAAGGGGGCCCAGGGGGCGGGGCGGGAAGCGAAGCGGAGGCTCGGAGGGTGGGTCGGCTCGGGTAGGTTCGGTTGGCCCGCAGGCTGCGGCTTCGGCCACGGGGTTTCCTCCAATTAGATCCAGGGTGAATGGACGTCACTGTTGCCATGGCGATGCTTTTACCAACTCCCCTCATCCTCCCAGCCAGCCCGGCACTCCTGGGTGCGGCACGAGACCGGAGGTGCTTTCGACCTCCGAGGCTGCGACCGCGTGTCCTGCAGCAGCAGCCACTGCAGATGGGGCGTTGCAGCTGGACTTCGCAGGGGTGAGATAATTGGCCGTTTTGTTGCACAAGCGCCTTCCTTTCTTTCACCTTCCTGTTCTTGACAAAAGGTTTGGATCCACAAGACGTTAAAATGCAACCCTTATAATTTTTCCTGTTTCGACTGCAAATTAGAAATATCCCGATCCCCATTAAAAAAGAACTCATTCCTAGAGAAAGTGGCTTAATTCAAGTTTTCACACAGGCACCCGAAAGCTAGCAATTCCTTTATGGACAGGTAGCTTCAGGAGATCCTGGGCAGGTCCGCGTGGCAGCGTCAGGTAAGCTTTTCTTTAAAACGGGAAATGACATTAAGCACGGTGTGGACAAACACAGCTGTGACTACCTCCTCCCCAGAAGCATTTTTCTTAAACATTTCTTTCCTACTTTTCCAGGTTAATGTCTAAATACACCCCGCCCCTAACACACCTTTGTACTCTGTAAAGCATATATATATGCTTTCGGTTTTTTGTGATGATTTTGGGTCCCCCCACCCCCGATATTTTTCTGAAGATCCTTGTAAAGCAAAAATTCTCTGGTGCTGACTTACACGATAAACACCCTTCTGAAAAGAGAACACGTGCCCCAGATGCTATGTATTCAGGGTCACAGCTAACATTTTTCTCCTTTAAATCGGCTCCCTTATCTCCTTCAATCCAAGTCCAAGTGAGGTGGCTATCCTACCGGACTTGAAGAATGAAATTGCCGCCTAGGTTCTGCTGAGATACCAGTTCCTCTAGGGCTCAAAGAACTTCAGTGACTGCCACAGGCAAAGTGGATTCAAATGCTAAGCGGAACCAAGCGGACCTGGAGACTCCAGAATGGAAGGTCTGACGTTGTGCAAGGATGGGAGGGGAAAGAGGGAAGGGGACCGAAGCTTCCAGAAATTCAGATCTCCACCCAGCTGCCCCTCCCTACCGAACTTGTAAAGGTTGCTTTGTGCTCTGACCAGGAGAGGCCTGGTTGGAAAGTGACTCTCTCTTAGTACAGAAATGCCTTACTATGCTCCTGTGCAGCGGCGGACAGCCCAGTGTTATTTCTGGAATCCCCAAGGCCAGGCTACAGACACACAAGCGTTTATGGTCCTGTGGGTTGGGGTGGAGCTGGACACACAGAAATCCCAACGGAAAGAATTTACATGTGGAAGGTCAGATAAAATGCCTTCTGTATAACTAGTGAATTTCAAGATTCCCAAAATTAGAGCAGCAAGCCCAGCGCATAGAGAGGAGAAGCCCATGGAGGTGATGAAGGAGACATAGACATTTGAATGGAAATTCAAAAGGGTTGTTTCAGAGAGGCCTACCCAAAAGGGGCATATGCCAAATGTTTACCACGGATAAGGTCATATCATCATGTCAAATCAAAAACATTGGCACATTAGCTGGACGGTGGTGGCATACGCCTTTAATCCCAGCACTTGGGAGGCAGAGGCAGGTGGATTTCTGAGTTCAAGGCCAGCCGGATCTACAGAGTGAGTTCCAGGACAGCCAGGGCTACACAGAGAAACCCTGTCATGTAAAACAAAACAAAACAAAAAAAACCATTGGCACATTATGAAATTATAATATCTGAGGGTCTCCATAGACTCCACCTGTGTCTGAAAAAAAAAATCTCGGCAGTTCAAGTCGCAGAACCCAGAAAAGCTGACATTTCTAGTAGTTTTATTTATTTATTATTATTTTATTTATTTGAGGGTCACACTGGATTTAAACCCTGCAAGGATTAACTCATTCAGTATACTTAATGCCACTAGAAGGCAAACACCATCTCCAATTCAAAAAAAAAAAAGGAAAATGAGGCACAACCTGGTCATGAACGGCATAGTCATGGACGGGTCACCCAGCTACTTGGCTGCAAAAACTATATATATGGATACATGTGGTGTTTGTGTCACCCTTGAATCTTTGCTGTGGCTGTCCCCCTAGTCTTCTCGGGCTCTGATAGGGGTTGTAAGGATTCTAAGGCCCTGACTGGTCTGTCTTGGCAGTTCATCCTAGTACATAAGAGACGTATTTAACATCACGCCAATGTGCTGGGAAGGACTCTTAGGAAAGTACTTTGTAGTTATCTTATTTTTCCTTACTCCCCTACGAAGAAGTCTCTGGAACAGAATAAGACACATCCATTTTGCAGCCAGATGATCCTTGATATTTACAGTTTGACCTTGGGCATCTTATTCATCCTTGGATCTCAGTTGCTAGACCGAGAACCTGTAAAAACAGTTCCTAACTCAAGAGAGTGGAGCCAGCTATTACATATTTGGGTCATCTCACAAGTATCCCGTAAGTAGTACTAGTTTTGCCTGGTTTCCTCCCTCCTTCTGCTTGGGGCTGGGAAAGGGGCCCTGCCTGCTACAAGGAGCTTTGGAGCCCTGTGAGATGTTAATGAAAACCTACCTCTTGTATCTCTGTTGGAATCAGCACAGGCAAAGACTGCAGGATGGCTTCCTTTAGTGTCCAATGGGATTCTGGATGTTGCTGTAAAGATTTTTTTTTTAAAAATAGATTGACATTTCATTTTTTAATTTACTCTTTTCAAGACTGGGTTCTCTGTATAGCCCTGGTTGTCCTGTAACTCACTCTGTGGGCCACAGTTGGCCTCAAACTCAAGAGATCTGGGATTGAAGGGGTGGACCACCACCTCCCAGAGAGAAGGACATTTTTTTAATAGGTGAATTTTGAGTAAGTAGATTGCCCTCCTTGTTGTAGATAAGTCACGTACATTCAGTTGAAATCCAGGAGAGAGAAAAACAGCCTCCTTCGAGCAAGAGAGCCCTTCAGCAGTCCATGTTTGAGTGTCCTCTGCAACAGAGGCCTCTTTGAAACCTTTGGACTGAAAATGGAACATCAGCTCTTCTGGGGCACAGCTTAATGGCCCACCCTGCATAATAAGTCATTTATTTATAATCAGTCTCTCCTATATTTATATTGTAGTAGGTAATATTAATTTGTCAACTTGACAAGGTCTGGGTTTGTGGAAGAGACGAGCATGTGGACATGTGTAAGGGGCCATCTAGATTACGCTAATTGAGGAGGGAAGACCCACCCCAAATTCGGGTGGCATCATTTCATGGGCTTAGGTCCTGGTCTGCAGAAGCAAGGAAACCAGACTGAACACTTGCATTCGTCTGTTTCCTGACAACAGATGTGACAGATGTGACATCCCAGCAGCCTCAAGCTCTTACTTCCATACTCTCAGACTGAGAGCTGAAACACTCCCTTCCTTCCTTATGTTCTTTTGATCAATTACTTTACCACAGCATGAGAAAAGTAACAGATACATGTATACTCTATATAATTTCACTGGGAAGCCCCCCTGCTAACACATCCAATAACTTTCTACTCAGCAAATGATCTTTCCATAGTTTTAGATATATACCCACAAGATGCCTGTCTTACCTCTCCCTGACCAGACAACAGGCTTTCTGAAGCCTGGGGTGGGGTGGGGGTGGGGGGGGGCAAGGTGCTTGTTTGTTTTTCTGTCCTATCTCTCCAGTGCCCTCTAAACACTCTGCAGTCTGAGTGGTTCTGCTGACTCTCAGACCAGTTAAATACCCTACCCTGTTGGTAAGCCTTAGAGTTAAGGTTCAGCAACAGGACAGTCTGGCTTCTCTCCTCTACAACAGCCAGGACTCTGAATGCTTGCCGTGGGGGAGGCCTGTTCCATTGGCTGGCGAGAGAACAATGTTTAGTTATGTGAGGCTGGTGGGTGGCTAAGTATATATGTACTAGTGAGTTGGCTGCTGCTTTTATTTTCATATGGAAGCTCCGTTTCACTCTCAATGTATCTAAGAGCAAGTGAGGCACCCTCTTATCCCTTGCTTATTCTCTTTGATGGTTTCTGTATTTATTTCTCCAATTCCAACCTCCAGACTGTGGGCAAAATTAGATCTCACTCCCTTGTCCCTGTGCCTTTTTCCCCCCACAAAAGGCATTCAGTGAAGGCTTGTTTTGCGAGTGATTTCAGACCATCAAGCGGATGCATGCCCAGTCACATTGATGGTTAGTCTCATGGGCTCAGTGTGTGTCCAACCACATATAAAGGCACTATAAGCTACTTACTGCCTAGAGAAGCAGAGAGCAGAGCTATGTTCAGTCATTGCGCTGACTCTGAGAGCTTACCAAGATCCTTGAAGCCGACCCACAAGGTCCTGGATTCCTCAGGAAACATGACAAAGCTGATGTAATGAATGCACACCCTAGAAGTAGACTGTCCAAGCCTTAACTCAATTTCTCATCAATCTGTTAAAAAAAAAAAACTTAAGGGTCTACCATGTGCCAGATGCTATCCTAGATGTTGGAGTTTTTGGAAAGACTAAGATATCCTGTGCCTACAAGGATTAGAAGAGAGTAAAAGATGAGACACTTGACTTGGAGCTCAATAAAGGCCAGAGGAAGCACACCAGAGAGCTCTCTGAGGCCCTGTTACGTAGGATTATCCACTGAGCTAAGCAACCACTATCTTCGCAGAGTTCAGTTGTGTCCACTTGCAAAAAAAAAAAAAATCATTCCAGCTAGGCTAGTTGAGGATTAATATCCCCTAGTAGAAAGAAGGAGGGTCAGAGAGGGTCAAAGGACTCTCACGAGTACCCAGCTGCTCCATATCTTGTTATAGGCAAGTCTGCCCTAATTGCATGTGATCTTGGGGAGGATATACATAGAACAGGGAAGACTAGGTTTGTGGGACTCCACCTATGCAGCTTTAGGAAACCCTCATCCCTGCTGGAAAAGACTTTCTAGTGCAGCCTTTTGGGGAAGAACACCCACACTCCTGTAACACTCATCTATACTCTGTAAGTAAGCTCCCCAAACTCTTTGATTTCCCAAACTTTGGTGAAATCATCCCTCAGTTTGTCAATGGGACCTTATGGGACAAGGAAGACAGTTTACATCTCCTGTGGGGAAGGACTTTTCACAACAGCCCCCTCACTTGGTTTCCTAGACCACAACCATCCAGAAGTGGCTAGTTGTAAGGTGTAAGTATCAACTCTTTCTTTACCACCAGGTGGTTCTGAATGGAACTCAGGTTTGTTCCAAGGGATGGATGTCTGGGGATCCAAACACTTCTGTTAAAGCAATCTCTACTAAAATAGAGATAACAAACTTATGAAGAGCTAGTGAGAAAAACATAAGACATCAGGATAGATGGCCCATATATATGAGAGCCTAGATGCACAACAATGAACCTTAATAATCATACAAAAAAAGTTCATCATGTTTTCAACGTTGTCATATTAGGCATGTACTATATATACTTGTGTGTGTGCATATATGCATATATGTACATGAATGGTGCCTTCAGAGGTCAGAAGAGGTCATTTTAATAATGACCTGAATTATTGAGGTAATTCAGAGGAGCCTGAATTACAGATGGTTGTGTGCCACCATATGGGTGCTGGAATCCAAGAAGAGGAGTCAGTGCTCTTAACTTCTGATCCATATCTCTGGATATACATACATACATACATACATACCTATACATTTCTTTAAAAATGGAATCTTGTGTAGCCTAAGCTGCCTTTAAACTCACTATGCAACCAAAGATAATCTTGAACTTGGGATCCTCTTCCTTCCTGCCCTCTGAGTGCCCCACAAGCCTAATTTATGCATTATCCAGTCCCAGGGTTTCCTACAAGCTACCTGAGCATTCTGTCACTGCGCTGTATATAGTCCCAGCTCTACTGGGTCGTTTCTAAATTTTACAATTTTAACTGAGCTCTGTACAAGTTCTTTTTAAACTCTTCTGCCAAAACTGGACGTGGAGGTCAGAGACTCCTGTAGTTTCCCAACCTTTTCCTGATTTGAGACCCCGCCCCCCCAGGCATGAAGAAAGACATGGTTATATCTAACTCCATTCTCTCTTTCTCTTGCTCTTAGCAGGTTTACCATTTTCTTTGCTTTTTGTTTTGTTTTGTTTGAGGAGCAAAACCTCCTCACTGCCTCGGTCTTCTAGCTAACGACGAGGAAGGGTGCAAGGAGAGAGTATGGATGGGCAGAGCAAGCGGTAAGAGATGTGCTTTCCAATGCCCAGAGTACCAGGGCTTTAAAGTTTTCTTTGCACATAAAGCAACAAACCTTTAACAGTCACCCAAATTATGACTCATCTCCAGACAATTCCGGAGAGCTGCATGGATGAGTGAACACAGAGAACAATGCACACAGGAGCTGATTGTGTGTGCCTCACAATAAGTGCCATGGGAGTTGAGAGAAGGGAGAGAGGAGTGTGGGCAGGAACGAGGGCAGAGATTTCAGGCAGCAGGAGGTTCCAGAATGAAAAGGGACCATGATAGGAAGCCATGAGAGACATAGAAACAAGGGTCTACACCTCTACACTCCCTGCCCTGGTAGAGCAATCCCTGGGGAGGCCTCATGCTGTATTTGGATGAGGCCAAGCGGTTCCCCCCCCCCCACCTCCCAAATAGCTGGATTAGTTACTTTCACTGCTGGGACAAAATACTTCACAAAAGTCAACAGCTCAAGGATGCAGGCTGTCATGGCAAGGAAGGCATGGGGGAGGATGCATGGGGTAGCTGGTCACAGAGAATTGTGATCAGAAAGCACGAAGAGATGGAACAGTGGTGTTCAGCTGTAGTTTTTATTAAACCCAGGACCTCAGACCATGGAATAGTGCCACCCACAATTAGAATAGTCTTCCTACCTCAATTAACCCAATGTAGAAACTTCCTTACAGACATACCCAGAGGCTAGATCTTGTCAAGCTCAACCAATGTTAACCACACAGTGGCTCGGACAAAATGTGGGAATGCAGATCACTTGGGAGACCATGTCCTAGCCAGAGGGGGTGGGATTTCCTCTGCCTTCGTTGTTGGGCCACAACAGCTTAGTCACCAAACACAGGGAGATGTTTGCTGGCACGGGTTGTGCTGGAGAAACTGTATACACGCTCAGCACACGGTCCCTGAGAAGGCCCGTTTCATCATAAACCTGAGCCCTTCCCATTTCTTCTGCAGTGTTGATTCAGCCACCATGACTCAGTTGTAGCTCAGCACGTTGGGTGGACCCGGAAGCAAGATAGCCTGGGTTCAAAGTAAGACTCCATCACTCCGTTGTTATAGCATTGTCCGAAGGGTACCCGACCACTGGCTGCCTCTGTTTCTCTATTAGTAAAGCAAGGACGGTAATAGTAGTGGTTCCTTGCCTTCCTCTGAAGATTTCTGAAGCAGCATTGACAATGTCCTCACCTCGGTTCCTTTCCTGTCTTGGTTCTTGGCTCCCCCCGCTGCTGGGCCTTAGCCTCTTCTGGGCTTTGTCCCTGCTGTCCCCTAACCTCTGACATTCCCACCTACCTGGCTCTCTGCTCATCTCTCAATTCTATCTGAGATGGCACTCCTCTGAGCTATCCTCAACCCTCCCAGCTGTCAGAGCTCAGCCTGTCCTGAGATTCTTAAGAAGTCACTTTGGGTCAGCTCTGGACTGCTTGCCCCCCAGGCTGAAGGTACCTTAAGGCAAGGGCCCTGTTTATGTGATTTGCCTACATAGCATCAGTGCCTAGCTGAGCACTCAGTGAATACACTGGGTGCCAAGAAAGGGATGGTGAATGGGATGAATAAACAAAGGCAGGAAGGAGGAGCCCAGAGGACAGGGTGAGCTGAGCTACTTACTGCTCAGGATGGCTTCAGGATTTGGCCAACATCCAGCCACAGCTGGAGACACCCGTGACTCTAACTGGGTGGGGGTGGGGTGGGTGGTGGAAGATCCAGGCAGCCCCTCCCACTCTTCTTCTCCCAGTCTCGTCCAGCTCAATAACCAGCAACTGCCCCTGAAGGTCTGACAACTAAAATCCCTAGTTTAGCTGAACGATTTCTCTTCTGGGTTTCCTTATGTCAGGATACTGAGACTTTTATACATCAAAATATGATAGTTGGGAGCTTAATCCATCAAAAGCTAGCCCTGGAAGAAAGATGTCTCTACCCTGCTCAGCTGTTAATACACCACGAGCTTCTTGCTCTTTGCCTGGGGTAAGCGATTGATGCAATCGATATTAATGAGTAAATGATTGCCAGTCATTCTCCCCACTCCTAATCAGCCACTAGGCTGAGGAAAATAGCCTCCCTTTGAAAGATTCTTCAGCGGGTGAGCTGCCGGAATGTATTCAGATGGAATCCGGTGGCAGCGGCTGCTACAGTTGTTGCGCAAACTTCCGGAGAAAGGGGGAGGCAGCAGCTTGTTCCTTCTTGAGCCAACAGATTTAAAGCATGAACCCAACTGAGAGCAATTTACACACACACACACACACACACACACACACACACACACGGAGGGGGTCAGTGTAACAAGAACTTAGTAACCATGTAACTCTGTTTGGGTCTTCAACACACAGGAAGTTGTAGTTGTGGCTCATGCAAGTCAAGGCTCATTTTGAAGGTACAGGGCCCTGACAGTAAATCACAGAGGTTTAGTTGTTCCCTGGTAGTGTCATCACTAAGGGGTCCTCAGACGCCCATGAAAAACTAAGGGACATTTGAATTTCTTAGCTGGACTTTTACCTAATAAGTGCTCAGAGAGTTCACACTTGGTCCTAGACAGTCTTTTCTTGCCAACTTGATACAAGCTAAAGTCATCTGAGAGGAGGGACCCTCAACTGAAAAAAATGCTTCCACAACATCGAGCTGTAGGACATTTTTTCTTAATTAATGATTGATGCAGAAGGCCCCTGACCATTGTGGATGGGACCATCCCTGAACGGGTGGTCTTGAGTTCTTATAAGAAAGCAGTCTGAGCAAGCCAGAGGAGTAAGCCAGTAAGCAGCACCCCTCTGAGGCCTCTGCATCAGCTCCTGCCTCCAGGTTCCTGCCTTGAGTTCCTGATCTTGCTTCCTTCAATAATAGTCTGTGGTATAGAAGTGTAAGCCCAATAAACCCTTTGCTCATCTAGTTTCTTTGGTCATGGCTTTTCATCACAGCAACAGTAACGTGGACTAAGTTATGTTTCCTTCCCCCTTTCTGCACAGGGGCCCAGCATAGTCTATTTTAGCTACTGAATTCCAAAAGATGGGTGTCTTGGTGGTAAAGTTTTTGCCTAGCACATCTGAAACTCTGGGTGAAAAACAAAAACAAACCCCCCACTATTATAAGTAATAATTACCCCGTTCCCCTTGACTTAAGTGTAAGACTGTTAGTTCTTTCTCTGGTTTTGTTTTTCTATGTAGCTTTGGCTGTCCTGGAACTTTATAGTCCAGGTTGGCCTCAAACTCAGAGATGCACCCTCCCTGCCTTCTGAATGCTGGGATCAAGGGCATGTGCACCATATCCAGCTGTTAGTTTTAAATGATGGTGAGAGAGTAATGTACCAAGTCTGTAGAACAAAGAGGACTGGTGATGGTGTCTGGCTCAGCTATGGCCAGCATTACCCTGTAGACCTTGCCCAGATAAGCTTTGTGGCTTCTGGCATTAGCCAACTGATATCAGGACATACTGCCCTGACTCTCTAGGTCATGAGGCACCAGACCTTGGATTCCATTCCCTGCAGTGGCACCATCCTTATTGAAATCCATGGCACTAGTCCTAAAAGACCTTCTCCATAATTCCTGCTCTTTAGGTGCCTCGCTCCAGGTACTAAACCTGGATGTGACTATGTCTCAGTCACATGCCAGGCCATACATTCACTAAGATGTAAGGAGCATTCCCACACAGAAGGATTTCAGAGGCTAGGTAACCTCCAAATAGCTCATAACTCCACTATTAAATTTGGCCTGAATGGCAGAAAAGGCAGAAGCTGCGGGGAGTTTGGGAGAGGCTCAACTTGGCGCTCACCTTCCTCTCACTGGAAAGAGCAGGGGAAACATGAGTATTACTGAGGCTTCTACTTGAGGGCCTTTCCCCAGCTCAGTTCAACCTCTTCCATAAACAAATACCTCCCTCTTGCCGAAGGGACTATTCTACCCCTGGATTATATCATGCTTCTTGATGAATTATGTCATTTTGGTGGACCTTGTCAAGGTCCCCTATAAGAGGAACAAAAAAGGTATTCATTAAAGAGTTAACAAATATTTAGTACCGTATGCTGGACCTTGAAGGGACAGAGGGGACAAAGGCATCCCTGTGTCTCAAGAGCAGAAGGTCCTATCCAGTGCCAGTTGTGTGGAGGTGGGTTTTGTTTGTTTGGTTGGTTAATTTGTTTTGTTTTGTTGTTGTTGTTGTTGTTTGGTTTTTCGAGACAGGGTTTCTCTGTGTAGCCCTGGCTATCCTGGAACTCACTCTGTAGACCAGGCTGGCCTCAAACTCAGAAATCCGCCTGCCTCTGCCTCCCAAGTGCTGAGATTAAAGGCGTGTGCTGCCACTGCCAGGTGGTCTTGGTGTTTTATCACCGAAATAGAAAAAGAACTAACACAGGCCTGGCAGTGGTGACGCACGCCTTTGATCCCAGCACTTGGGAGGCAGAGGCAGGTGGATTTCTGAGTTTGAGACCAGCCTGGTCTACAGAGTGAGTTCTAGGATAGCCAGGGCTATACAGAGAAACCCTATCTTGAACCCCGCCCCCCAAAAACAAAACAAAACAAAACTAACACAGGAGGTGAGTTGGTTTAAATGGACATGAATCTGTTCTTGGCCATTGAGAGGAAGAGGAGACCATTCCTCCTCTCTGGATAAGGAGATAAGGAACCGTAGGAACTGTGCGTGTATGAGTCATGTTTCTATTGCTGTGATACAACACCATGACTAGGTATCTTTTACAGGAAGGATTTGGGGGGGGGGG
>JADRCD010220128.1:0-12641 GCA_019843815.1 Montemys delectorum
CGAATTTTCTCTTGTCTTTTCTTTTCTTTTTAATGACAAGATCTCACTGTGTAGCTCTGGTTTCCCTGAAACGCATTATGTAGACCAGGCTGGACTTAAACTCAGATCTGCTTGCCTCTGCCACCCAAGTTCTAGAATTAGACACCTGCACCACTATGCCCTGCTAAAATAAATCTTTGAAAAATGTTTTAAAATTATGCAGAAAGAGTTAAAGCTACCATCCATACCAGAAACAAAGAAGCAACATGAGACCAAAAAGAAGAGCTATGCTGAGGCTGAGGACATTATGCTGGGGGAAGGGGTTGGATGGCTATGGTCCTCACAGAATCATGTGTTTACATGCTTGGCTCATAGGGAGTGGCATTATTAGGAGGTGTGGCCTTGTTGGAGGAAGTACGTCACCATGGAGGAGGGCTTTGAGGTCTCATATGCTCACGCTTCCTCCAGTGTGGCACACAGTCTCCTGCTGCTACCTGCAGATCAAGATGTAGAACTCTTGGCATCTCCAGCACCATGCCTGCCTGCACACTGCCAGGCTTCCCACCATGATGATAATGGACTGAACCTCTGAAACCGTAAACCAGCCCCAGTTAAACGTTTTTCCTTTATAAGAGTTGCTGTGGTCATGGTGTCTCTTCACAGCAATCAAACCCTGACTAAGGCATGGGGTAACACCCAGTCTGTGCAATATGGATTCGGGAAGACTGTCTTGCTGCTAGGGTAGATGCTTGGAGAAAGCCATGCCACACAGAGGCAGATCTAGCTGTCTCAGCCTTGGGCTTAAGTGAGATTAAAGAAAAATATCTCCCAAGAAGCTGGGAACTCGTCCCCGGTCAAGTTCATGCCTGAGTTTTAAGGATTGATTTGGTTTCAAAATATCTAAACAGAAGCCACGTGTGGTGGAACATACCTTTAACCCCAGTACTCACGAGGCATAGGCTGGTGGACTTATCTCTGTGAGTTCCAGGTCAGCTAGGGCTACACAGAGAGACCATTGTCTCAAAACAAAACAAATAGCATTCAAACTGAAGACTGCAAGTTAAAGTGAAAACAAAATAAAATATGACGGATCTGAGCATCTAGAGTTGGTCCTGGAAGCTGAGCACACTGTGCATGCTATCATCTAAGCCCTCAGGAGGCAGAAGAATGGGGATCACCACAAGTGTGAGGCTGGCCTGACCTGCGCAGTGGGCTCCAGGCTAACCAGGGCTACATAGTGAGACTTTGTCTCACATCCACAAAAGTTGGTTCTGGGGAGCAGAGCAGAGGGGAGAGGAGAAGAATACAAGTTCTAATCTACATTCCAACCCTGATGAACGAAGAAAGACCACCAGTACAGCTGCCACAGTCATTTAAACGACAGTGAGAAAATGTCATAAGCGTCTTTATGGCAGAACTTAGTTGATACAGACACCCCTTAAAAAGCATGACATACTAGAATGGATGTAAAGAGAAATTTAAATATCAACTAGCTCTAATATCTAGTAAAGAAATTAAATGTGTGACTTTAAAAAAACCTCGTGAAGAGAGCACTAAGACCAGGAAACCTCACTGGCAAATCTCCCCAGACCTCAGAGAAAAAAGTGTATTTATTAACCCCACACATTCCTGTGGAGATCCTGGGCAGTGGTGGTGCACGCCTTTAATCCCAGCACCTGGGAGGCAGAGGCAGGTGGGTCTACAGAGTGAGTTCCAGGGCTACACAGAGACACCCTGTCGGGGATGAGGGAGTTCCTCTGCGGAAGGAAAAGGAGCAAATGCTTCCGGACTCTGTGTCTGAGTTTAGCCTAAACTGATTATTAAGTTTTGGATGTTACAAGCTAGCACTTTTATGAATTAAGATGCCAGAATACTGAAGAAAATGTTAATATTAACAATTCTAGGAATATGTAAAATCATGATAATCATAATGAATGTGATAGAGCCCATCTAGTCTGTCATTCAAAAAGAAATATAAGAAGTTTTTTGTTTTTTTCTTTGTGTTGTTGTTGTTGTTCTTAGGGTAGCCCTGTATGTCCTAGAACTTGATCAGTAGACCAGATCAGAGGACTGCCTGTCTGTGCCTCCAGAGTGCTGGGGTTAAAGGCTGGTGCACCACATGCCCAGCACACTTGAGACATTTTAAGTTACATTTGTATTTATTGCCGTGGCACAGGGCATGCACTACACACATATGGCAGTCAGAGGCCAACTTGCAGGAGTCGGCACCTTCCTTCTACCACGTGGGTCCCAGGTTGTCAGGCCTAGAGGCAAACGCCTTGCCCACTGATCCATCTCACCACCTCGGAGTCACTATTTTAATAGAATGGCCTAAACGTAGTTTCAAGAGATGTAGGAATTTTCATTTGGTAAAATCAACACCTGTTAATAGTTCAAAACACGGTGAGCACACTAGGAATTTTATGAGGAGCACATATGAAACCCTACACCCCACATCACACTTATCAACGGGAAGTAGAATGCTTTTCCCTCTAGATTAATAGTCTACTACCACTATATTAGTTCAGTGTTGTGTTATAGTCAATGAAATAAGGCAAGAAAAATGTGCAAATTGGAACAAAAGATATAAAAATTCAATTTTTCACAGGTGACATTGTACCTGTGGGAAAACCTTAAAGAACGTATAACATACTAGCAAGAAAAAAGTGAATTGCGGGCTGGGGAGATGGTGTAGGAGATGAAGCAATGTCATGCTAGCATAGGACCAGAGTTTGAATCCCAAGAAGCCATGGAGAGCCAGATGCTGTTTGGTAGTGTATATCTGTATCTCTGGCTTGCCCCTGGCAAAAACTGGTGGCAGAGATGGGGAGTCCCCAGGAGCTCATGGGCCAGCTCGCCTGGCCTGGCATCGGTGAACAGCGAGAGACCCTGACTCAGGGTGGGAAGTTGAGGCCTGACAAGCAAGGTTGTCATGTGACAGCCAAACGTGTGCCGTGGCACATGCGTGGCACATTCACCCACAGAGACATGCACATACGCATGAGACATACACCACACATACTTACATCATATATACATACAAAAATATAAGTGAGTTTAGGGGCAGGAGAGATTGCTTGATTTTTTTTAAAGATTACATTCATTTATTCCTTGTGTGACTGTCAGAAGACAGTTTGAGGGAGTTGGTTCTCTCCTTTCCCCACATGAGTGCCAAGGATCAAACTCAGTCATCAGGCTTAGGGGCAAGTGTCTTCACTCACTGAGTCATCTCACTATTTAACCCTACTTTTAGGGTGTGGATCTCACTCTGTAGACCAGGCTGGCCTTGAACTCACTGAGTTCCACTTGCCTCTGCCTCCCAAGTGCTGAGACTAAAGGTCGGTGCACCACTCTGGCCTGTCCCTGATGTTTTTAAATAGGCAAAAGATCTTAAAACTCACCTCGGCAAAAACAAAACAAACAAACAAAAAACAAAAAACCACACAGACATCAGGCCGTAGGTCCCTGAGAACTGCTCAGCGTCTTATTTGTTCAGTGCCTGCAAATCAACATGACAACGTCTTCTACCTCTACAGACACATCTATTAGAATGACAGAAATCAAGAACACTGCTGTCAGATTCTGCCCACGATGTGAGGCCACAGGAACACACACAGTTGATGGGAAAAATAAGTGGTAAGTCACTTTGGGACTTCTCACAAAACCGAACACCGTCTTGCCTTCCCCTGTAACCGGGCAATGGCACCTTCCGTATGCATCCACAAGGGATGAGAGCATAGCCATGCAGAAAGCTGTCCATGGATGTTTCCTTCAGATCTATCCACGACTGCCAAAACTGGGAAGCAAACAAGATGTCCTTCAAATCAAAGAGGGAATGAGTAAGAAAGCTGTGGCCCAGCCAACCCGTGGAATAGTATTCAATGCTAAAAAGGAAATGATCTATCCAGCCACAAAAAGCAGACCCAGTGGAGGCTGCAATGTACATAACTAAGTGAAACAGGCCATCTGTCTTAGTTAGGGTTTTATTGCTGTGAAGAGACACCGTGACCACGGCAATTCTTTCTTTTTTTTTTCTTTTTTTCTTTTTCGGAGACAGGGTTTCTCTGTATCACCCAGACTGTCCTGAAACTTACTCTGTAGACCAGGCTGGCCTCGAACTCAGAAATCCGCCTGCCTCTGCCTCCCAAGTGCTGGGATTAAAGGTGTGCACCACCACCGCCCCTCTACGGCAATTCTTATAAAGGAAAACATTTAATTGGGGCTGGCTTACAGCTTCAGTCATGGTGGTGTGGAGGCAGACATCGGTGTTGGGAGTTCTTGATTCACATCTTGAACTACAGGTAGCTGAAGTGACTGTGTGCCACACTGGACATAGCTTGAGCATATGAGATCTCAAAGTCCCTTCCCTCACAGTGACACGTCCACTTCAAAAAGGTCACACTTACGAATAGTGCCACTCCCTATGGGCCAAGGACTCAAGCAGGAGTCCGTGTGGGCCATCTCTATTTCCCATCTGAGAAGGTTTGGGGTGGAAAGTTTCTAACCATATGGCAACCTGTAGAAAGTAAAATTAGAGAGACAGTAACAAGATTAGTGGTTGCCAGAGGTTGGGGGAAAAGGAAGCGATGAACTGGACAATTGCAGAGTATTTTTAGGGCAGTGAAAATTCCCCATTTGATGGTATAACGGAGGATGTAGGTCATTACGAATCAGGTTCAGAGAATGTGCTGTACCTACAGTGAAATGCGTGTCAACAATTGATTCTGGGGTCAACCAGTGTCCCTGATTGTAACAAATGTGGCTCTCTATACAGGAAGAACAGAACATTGGAAACACTGTATCTTTGGCTCAACTTCTCTGTGAACCTAAACAGCTCTAAAGCAAAGCAACAGCAAAGTTCTATGCTGTGTCCGCAGCTCGGTGCCAGCTCGGTGCCTGAGAGCATGCCAATCTCTGATCTTCATGCTTAGCATCAGACACGTAAACATAAAGCAAAGTCTCTCTTTTTTTGTTTTTAGATTTATTTATTTATTTTTATTTTATGTATGTGTGTATGTGAGTACACTGTTGCTGTCTTCAGACACACCAGAAGAGGGCATTGGATCCCATTACAGATGGTTGTGAGCCACCATGTGGTTGCTGGAATTCGAACTCAGGACCTCTGGGAGAGCAGTCAGTGCTCTTAACCACTGAGCCATCTCTCCAGCCCCAAACAAAGTCTCTTAAAAATAAGTAAGCATCTCAAAAAACAAAACAACAACAACAAAAAGCAAGCATATAATCACTGTACCACACAGCATTTGAAGCTAGCCTGATCTATAAACCAAAGAACGCCTCCTGTTTGTAACTTCAGCATTTGGGAGGCAAGAGAATTGCCTGCCACAAGTTCAAGGTCAGCTTGGGTTACATTATCAGACCCTGACTAAAAAACAAAACAAAAAACCAAAAAGCTAACCAAAATGAAAAAGAAATACTGGGGCTGAAAAGATGGCTCAGCGGTTAAGAGCACTGACTGATCTTCTGAAGGTCCTGAGTTCAATTCCCAGCAACCACATGGTGGCTCACAACCATCTGTAATGAGATCCGATGCCCTCTTCTGGTGTGTCTGAAGACAGCTACAGTGTACTCATATAAATAAAATAAGTTTAAAGAAAAAGAAAAAATAGTACTTGGCAATAAAAAAAGGAACAACCACAAGTAAACATACTACCATGAATGCAACTCTCAAGGGCATTCATGCCAATTTCAGAAAGGCCAATGCCCAAAATTCACATGTCATAGACATGTTATATGTTTCCACTTGTGTAGCATTTTTGAAATGACAGTGTCATAGTGGTAGAGGAGAGACTGCTAATGACTTGCAGGGCTAGGAGCGGGCGGGCATTAGGGATAAAGGAAGGAAGCACACACACACACACACACACACACACACACATGTGTGTGTGCAAACTAGTACATGTAAAGCTAGAGTAATGTGAGTGAGGCTAGTAGACCCCGTCTCTGTCACCATCTCGAGTGATGTCAGGCCATGGTGTGCAGGGCATTGGGAGCTAGTTGGTAAAGGACCATGGGAGCAGTGTCTTTTCCCTTCTGGCTCCTACCATATCAAGATGACATTTAAAGCACACACATAGTACATAGCCGGGGCTAGAGGGATGGCTCCCAGGGTAAAGTGCCTACTGCCTAAGCACAAGGACCTGAGTTTGGATCTCCAACATCCACGTAAGTAAAAAAAAAAGCCATGCATGACAGCACATGCCTATAATACCAGTGCTGGGAGGCAGGGAGAAAGGCTCACCGGCCAGACAGTCTAGCAATCAGTGGGCTCCAGGTTCAGTGAGAGACCCTGTCTCACAAAACGAGAAGGTGAGCCCTTAGCAGATTGAGGCCTCTGCACATTCAGCACAAGCATGTGCGCCTGCAAACACACGTGCATCACACATGCACATTTGCACACAGGGAAACAATTACAATAAGTAAATTAGTGAAGTCACAGTCCAAAAATGGAGTACCCGATGGGGGTGCAGAACAGAGTCCCAGACCAGACCCACAACCTGGCTAGTGAGGCGATTCTGAAACAGGGGTGTGGGGTAAGAGCTACCAAAACTAGGCATGACCACAGAAGAGGAAGTCTTGATGACTACTACACAAAGAGTGAGTCATTGTAAACATCGATCTGGATATAAAGACCAAGGCAGTAGCCGGGCAGTGGTGGCGCACGCCTTTAACCCCAGCACTTGGGAGGCAGAGGCAGGCGGATTTCTGAGTACGAGGCCAGCCTGGTCTACAGAGTGACAGCCAGGAATACACAGAGAAACTCTGTCTCAAAAAACAAAACAAAAAACAAACAAACAAACAAAAAAAGAAAAGAAAAGAAAAGAAAAAACCAAGGCGTTGAAAGTTCTAGAAGCCAAGCACTATGACATGATGGGCTTGGACAAGCAATGTGGAAAGAGGGAGCCACCATGGCTCCGGTCATGTGACTTTAGATCCACTGCTGGCCACTGTAAACTTCCTCTACACAACCACTGCTGGCTTCCTAGAGATATGGACACAGGGCCCCAGTTATGAGGAAGCCCCCACCAGCATTAGGGAAGGGGCTGGAAACTCCATTTCTTCAATAACCCCAGTTTGCATCTTGTCAATGACACCTCTTCCTTCAGCCTCCTTAGTGGTCAATTCATTTTGTTTTTAAGACAGGGTCTTGCATAGCCCAGACTGACCTTGAACTCACTGTATAGCTGAGGCTGGCTTTTAACCTCTGATACTCATGCCTCTGCCTCCCCAATACATGGTTCACAGGTGGGCGTCACATGTCTGATTTATTTCCTGAAAAATCTGGCTATGGATTCCTAGAACTTGAAAGGATCTTGGAAACCATTTAGTTCAAAATCATTATCACAACTCCCTACCAAAGCCTGACACGATTTTCCAAGTTACCCTAAATCTTCCAAGTGGACAAGCGGCTGGCACAGGCCCACGACCCTTTCTCCTGCGGCGTGAAAAATCCAAGGATCCTGTAGACAGAAGGTTCTTTTGCAGTTAATTGGTGGTTGACTCATTTGTGGGCAAAAATCTGACCTCAGTGGATATGAAGCTGTTTTATGCCAATTAGTGTGAATATTTACGTGTTTTGCTGCAGAAATATCAATTAGTTTCATTAGAGGCTCTGCCCTAGACGCAATGGTGTCCTGGAGCTCACCATCCAGGCTCACAGGAGCTATTTGTTAAATGTTTGCCGATGCCGTAAGCTGTTCAGTTAGTGGCTCAACACTGGCTGCGGTTGGAGTTTCAGCTCTGGAAATGAGACAGTGCCACACGGCAGACCTTCTAATTGCCAGAGAAGCTGTCCTGGCGAAGCTGGAGGAGCCATGGATGGGAAAAGGAACCACTTTACTTTTCCAGAGAATTCCAATTAATCTTAAATTCATGGAATGGGGGAGGGGACAGACGTAAATGCACATCAAATTGTTCATCGTCGCCAACCTACGTAAAACACAGTTCCGTGTCATTAATTATCAGAAAATACAAATTACAACCGCAATTAAATCCCATTCCAGACCCATCAGAATCGCAAGAACTAAAGCCTGGCCATGCCAAGCACTGTGAGGACTCTGAGCCCTTGAAAGTCTCAAGAATTCGGCACAGCCATCTGACTAACGTTGGCGACACCAGCCCATTTCTAAGGACTCCATTTCCAGGTGAGTTCCTGGGTGACTCTCCAAGCAAAAGAAGTCCCTTGCTCACGGAACGCGTTTACCACTATTACGTAGAAGCTTCATCTGTAATAGTGACAAGCTAGAAACTACCCAGCGTTCACTAACAGGAGACCATAGGAATGAGCTGTGGTGTGCTCAGAGATGAGGAGGCCAGGTTATGGTCATGGCAGTCTCATGACCGCCTCACAGACAGACATCAGGCTGAGGAGTGCTAGCTGGTGGCTGAGAGAGAGCTCAGTGGGTCCAGAGCTTACTGTGCAAGGATGATGTACCGAGTCCACATCCCCACCACCCATGAGGGGTTCGGGTGTGTGTGCCTGTAACCCTAGCCAGTCCACCTACATCAGTGAGCTCCAAGCTCAGTGGGAGACTTTGTCTTAAACAACCAGTAGAGAAGCTACTGAGGGAAAGCCCTAGCCCTGACCTCTGGCCTCCATGCCACAGGCTTACATAAGCAAGCATATCCAAATACAATGTAAACATACACAGGCACACATCTGGAGCCAGGCTGATCTGAGGCTTTCCCTGAGGGGAAGGACATAGGCCCCTGTCTTAAACCAGAAACACACTCGGCACAAGACGTAGCTTGTACATGACCTCCTGACTCCATCTTTCCTACCTTCTTTATCTTCTCATCCTCTGATCCCCTCTCTCTCAGGAATCTGACACTGAAGAACGACCTGCTGGTCCAGGCCACACACACACACAACTCATGTGCACACACAAATACACAGACACACAATATGCAACAGCCTAATTTGTCTAGCATTTCATAGCAGAGCAGTGACTGGTAGGCATCACAACAATGGCTTCCTTGCTGGATGGAGATTTCCTTTGCCTACTAAGAATTCTCTCTATCTTAATTTAGATGAATTACTACACATGTGTACACCTAATACAATGGACACTCAGAATTATTGCACTTTGCCCGGTGTGGTCATGCATACCTGTAACCCACAACGATAAGACAGGGGAGTCATGAGTAGGCCAGCCTGGGCTAGACAGTGAGATCCTTTTGGGGAAAGATACTAATCCACCTTACTATATGTGTGTTTCTCATAATACCAAATCTAAATATTTTGTCAAATATTCATCAAACTGGTTAAGTCTTGTATATTTTGTATGTGTTTATATGTTCATGTATATGGATGTGTGTGTGTGTGTGTGTGTGTGTCTGTGTGTCGCTGTATGGAGACCAGAGATTGACCTTGTACACGTCATTCCTTAAGAGATGTTCACTGTGTGTGTCTGTGTGTGTGTGTTACATATGAGTAGTATACATATGTATGTATATATTATATATGATATATATGATATCATATAGATGAGATATATGTGGTGTGCATATGTATGTGATGTAAATAATGTATGTGTAGGTTCATGAACTCATGCACACATACACATGTGTACACACACACATTCCACTACACAGTCCCATTTGTATAACATTTCATGTGTGTAGAAGCCAGAGGACAACACCAGGTGTCCTGCTCTGTTCTCTCCATTATCCCTTTGAGACAGAATCTCTCACTGAACCTGGAGTATGCTGGAGGCCAGCAAGCCACAGCCACCCAGCCATGCCAGCAGAAGGGATGTTGGGCATGCACAATCACCCTGAGCCCTTTACACCGGATCTGAGGATATGAACTCAGGTCCTTAAGTTTGTGTAGTACATGATCTTATCCACTGAGCTATCTCCCCAGCCCCATTTTAAATGGTTTTTGTTTTGTTTTGTTTGGAGACGGAGTCTCTCCCTGGGTCCTGATCCCCTCCAAATAGGTAAGCTATGTTGGCTGGCCAGAGTGGTCCAGGGATCTCCTGGCTCTGCTTCCTCAGAGCTAAAGCTCTCAGGGCATCAGTATTAGATCAATCTCAGGCCTCCACTCTGGTGCCTCTAACATCATGCCGATTATGTCTTCACCTAAGACTTGAGCTGACTCCTTAGCCCAAGACTTATGGGTTGAACTTTTTTTTTTGTACAGTTCAGTTGTTCTAACATGAAGATGAAGCTCATGATATTCCCAGGGGCCCAAGAGAAGCAAAGCCCCGGCTCCCCCAAGCACCTGCTCAGTGGTCAATGAATCCCCACAGGCACAGGTCTAGCTGGGAAGCAAAATTAAATTCAAAGCACCACACACGCACACGCGCACACACACACACACACACACACACACACACACACACACACACCACACACCACACAAAGCCACCTTAAGCTAGACAGAAAAACAGAGGGAGCAGGAGACTGCATAATGAGCATGCCACACTTCAAGAATAAAAATCTAATTGGTGATGTAATGCTCTGAAGGGTTAAACTGCTGGTAAACCTCTAGTGAACAGCAAAACGCCATCTGAAATGTGTGTGTGTGGCAGGGGTTGGGGGGATGAGAGAGGGAGGGGAAGGGAAGGGAGAGGGAGAGAGACAGGGGGTTTGGTTTTTGGTTTTGAGGACAAGCAGAAAAGGTCTAACATGTTTATTTGGTGTCTCTAGACACTAGAGAGAACCAGAGAGAAGTATTGAGAAAACTTTCTAGAACTGCTTGAAAACAATAATCTTCAGTTTCATGAATTGAACTCTAAAATAGCATTTAGTAAATGTAAGGACAAACAACACTGGGGACAGCCTAGATAGCTTGAAATCAAACTGCAGTGTGCCAAAGACCGATAGATCTGAAGATCTCCTGGCCACTGAGCACCCCTTCCCCATGCCAGGCAAAACCGAAGGCCTCTGACCGACCACTGTTGGTGGGGGTCATGGTCTGCTGCATTAACTCTCAAACCCAGAGTGGGGAGTCCCCCTAGCACTGGTGCTTCGCTCCCCAGGACCCCCACTCTGCAGCCTCTTCTGTGACAGCCACGTTCTTCTGAAACTGACTTCACCTGAGGAACAAAGTCCCTGCTGCCTCCGCTGGAACTCAGGTCCTTCTTCCAAGCTGCGTCTCTCATGCCTCTGCTCCCCTTGATGTCTCCTCAGCACCCTGTGTCTTTCCATCTCTCTGACACCATGTTCTTCCTGGCAAGCTTTTCTTCTGGGTGTGTTTAAGGCAAGCGTTCATCCCATGATGTTGACTTTGTCTCTCATAAACGGAGCCTGCCTGTTGCTCATCCCACATAATGCTTGCCCACTCTGTGTAGACACGTATTTCAATAGTCTTGGCTTGAAAAAAATTGTAGTTTTTAAAGATTTATTTATTTATTTAGTGTGTGTACGTGTGTATGCATGTGTATGTGTGTACGTGTGTATGCGTGTGTGTGTGTGTATACGTGTGTATGCGTGTGTGTGTGTGTATACGTGAGTATGTGTGTGTATTTGTGGACATACAAATATTGTGGTGTACGTGTGGAAGTCAGAAGTTGTCAGAGGACTTGGCTCTCTCCTTCCACTTTCTGAGTCCTGGGGATTGAACATGGATCATTAGACAGCAGGTGTCTTTATCCACTGAGCCACCTCTCTGCACAGCGGTGCCTTTTAGCTTGATTTTCCACATATGAATCAAAACAAAAATTGAAGATGAATAATAGTAGTGATTATAATAATAAGTAACACACCGAGTACTAACACATATTGAGTACTAACACAGAGTACTAACACCCACTGAGTACTAATGTCCACTGAGTACCAACACTCACTGAGTACTAATGCCCACTGAGTACTAACACCCACTAAGTACTAACACTCACTGAGTACTAACACCCACTGAGTACTAACGCCCACTGAGTACTAACACCCTCTTAGTACTAACATTCACTGTTTAGTGACGCTCACTGAGCACTAACACTTACTGAGTACCAACACTCACTGAGTACTAACGCCCACTGAGTACTAACACTCACTATTTAATGTATACTTGGACCACTCCTCAATCTTTGAATTTCCTGGCTTATTGACTCCTCCAAGTAATCCTGTGAGGTTAATTAACAATCTTTATTTTACAGCTGAGTAAACTGAGTCACAATAGAAGTAACTGAGACGTGTAGACAGGGCAGGGATAGTGAGAGGACATGTAGACAGGGCAGGGACAGTGAGAGGCTGAAGGGATGGATGGGTGAGTGGGTAGTCAGGCTGGTGGCGGTGGGTGAAAGGGGGAGCAGACAAACAGATGAAGCATCCGTCCCTCCCGTGTCCCTCATGCTGTGCCTTGCCACCATACTCACTTAGCCTGGATCTTGGAAGTCACCTGCAAGCCACACGGCATCTAAGCAGACACCCCTGTTCAATGCTGCTCTCGCCCTAGAGGCAACTGCTCACCCACATGGTCCAAACCTGATGCCAACTGCCACCTGCTGACTTCAGTGGCCATTTCTACTTGTAGAAAATTATGTGACCAAAGACAGCCACAGCAGTACTTCTAGTTCTACCTGCTGCCCCATTGAATAGAGGTCTGTGTCATTTGTGCGAGCCATGACTATGGCAGAAGTCATGTGGCTGTGTGATTTCCAGGATCAGGTCATAAAAGTCAAACAACTCCCACTTGGTGCCTC